>RJWM01020715.1:0-36392 GCA_004363535.1 Dasyprocta punctata | reverse complement strand
TGCTTGATAAAAAAAAAAAGAAGTAGAGGAAAATTATACAAAAACAATTGATTGTGATAGCTGAGGCCAGACACTGCATTCATGCAATGCATCCGTGTTTGTATTAAACTTATTTAAGTGAGTAGATAAATTGACCCAAGTGATTGACACTTAACAGGTGGTTGTTAGCTGCCCTTCAGTATAAACAAAGTAACATTTTTTATTATTTCCTTTTTAAAACCAGTACGTTTTGAGAATATGATGAAAATCTGCCACAAATAATGTGATGAAGCATGCTTATATGGAGTAAACACATTACTATCAATTGCTTTGAAGAACGTAAAGATTTTTTAAATCCTTTTCAAAGATTAAATGTGCTTTAAGGTACTTTATAAATTCTGAGAATAATTGCACAATTTATTTTGCATATTAGCCTTTATGGTAAAATTGTTTTCTGTAATATATCTCGTTAGAAAAGGCATGATGTGCAAATACAACACTTCTTCTTTTATTTTCAACATTATTTAACTATGACTACTGTTTTATTAACCCTGCAAACAGCCTGGCTTATTGCATATATGTTAAATTTGCACTGATTTCTATTTCAATTGAACATTTTGATGTTTTTCCTTTATAGTCACAAAATGAGTAGAAATTACAACAGACAACAAAAAGAAACAGAAAATTTTCAAAGAAAATATCTTTTGACAAGTTATGGAAGTACATTTAACTAAATTAAAATATTTTCTAAAACTTCAAGTGGCTCCCATTGGTTACTATGGACTTTTATCAACTGCAAAAAAGAAAACTTTGTTTCCAATAAGAAAAAGACAATGTTGTTAATTTATGGTAACTCATTCTAGTGACCACGAAGTAGTAAAGCAACCAAAGAAACATGAATATATGTTGGCAAGAAGAGAGAAACAAACATTTATTTAATAAAAATTGGAATAAGTGAATCCAGAAAATATATATATATATGCATAATAACATATAGTTTAAAATTTTAACTGCAGTAATAAGTGTTATAGCTATCAAGAGTTCAGAAGTGTAAACTGGACTGATTAGGGAAAAGGCAGGCTATTATTGCTTTTTTTTTCCTGTGGATACATTTAGAGCCTTACTCCGTTTTGGTTCTGCTTTAACAGAATACCAAAAACTGGGCAAATTGTACCATTCAAGAAATGTTTTGATTGGTTCATGCTTTTTTTTTTTTTTTTTTGGTTTGTGTTTCTAGAAGCTGGAAATCCAGAATCTAGCAGGCAGCATCTCATAACATCCGCTTGCTGTGTCATTCCTTGATATACGTGAAAGGGCAAAAGTGCATGTTAGAGAAAGCAAGGGGGAGATGAACTCATCCTTTTATAGGCACTGACTTCCGTGGTAGTGGCATTAGTCTGTCATGTGGGTAGTGACAACACATTCAAAACATCTCCAATAAGGGGCCAAGCCACCACAATGGGGATTGAATTCCAGCACATGAACATATTTAAACTGTAACACTGGAAATCCTAATTTAGATGAAAAACAATGTTAACATTGGATGAAATTCTCACATTTTATAATAGAAAATTACTTGTATTTATAGATACAGTGTAAGATATGTAATCACAAATAGTGTAATGTATATATTTGTGTACATTAAAATATCAACACTGGTTATAATCTGGCTGTGAAATTATGATTATTTTAATTTTATTTTTACATACCCTTTCAAAATATTTCTGAACAGCAGAACTTGTTTTTGAAACATAAAATAAATATTTGTAGTACGTTACAAAGATGTCTTTGAAAATCCACTTAAAATAGTAGGTGTGGTTTATTTATAATTACATCCTAGCTGAGTTTGTTTGATCAAGTTAAAGTATTTGCGGGCCAGGGTTGTACTCAGTGGTCTAAGCACCTGCTTGGCAGGCGCGAGGTTGTGAGTTTGATCCTCAGTACAAAAAAAAAAAAAAAAAAAAAAAAAAAAAAAAAAAAAAAAAAAAAAAAAAAAAAAAAAAAAAAAAAAAAAAAAAAAAAAAAAAAAAAAAAAAAAAAAAAAACGTAAAATTTTTTAAATACATAAATGTTTATTTTATAATCCATTTATGCATTAATTCTATAGTGTATAAAATTTAGCAAAAGTTTAGGCAAAAAGGAATTACAATTTACATTTTATAACTTGATATATATATAATTTATTAATTTAAAAATAAATGCAAACTAAAGTATTAATTTTCATTTTATTGATTAGAAGTATGTCCTGGAAGGTGAACATAAATTTTTTGCTTTCAGTTGGGATACATATCTACTAGGTTGTTTGCTCAATATGTAGACAAAAAATAATGTATATTGAAATTATAAAGGATAATTTTTCACAATGCCTTTAAAACTTGATGACTCAAAACCTTTATTACTTATCACAATTGGACATAGATATATACTTATTTCTTAGAAATGAATTACATATATATGTATTAGTTTAGTACTCCTTTTTGCTTAGTCTAATTTTAACTTTTATGCTTAAATAGAATAAATAGAAATGTGGTATACATTCAATGTGTCCCTCAGAGTTCATGTTTCATAAATTTAAACTCAAAAGCAACAGTGCTCAGAGATATGGAGCTTTAAAAAGTAATTAATCATATGAACTCTACTCTCATGATAGAGTAATGCTTTTATGGGAATGCAGTACTGATCATAGGAGTGGGTTCCTTAAATACTAAGCCTCTCTCTGTCCACCTGTCTGTCTCTTTTTCTCCTATATAAGTATTGACATTATATTTAACTCTTCTACATTCACCTATACAATGACACAGCAAATAGATTCCCACACAATGTGACCTCTCAGTCTTTGCCTTCCCAAATAAAACCATTAATCAATTCACCTCTGTTCTTTAAAATTATTCAGTTCCATATGTTCTGTTAGAGCATATAAAAACTAACACAAGGAAGGTTGATAGGATTAGCACATTCTGTGGTGTTTACGTATTATATATATATATATGTGTGTAAATATACATATATACGTCATATATATATATATGCATCTGCATTTGAATATTAAAAATCATTATGTGTGTATGCATGGATGTCTTAGTTAATTTTCTTGTTGCTGAGACAAAATACCCAATATTCACAGCTCAGTTTGTAGCAGCTTCAGTCCGTAGTCAGGTGGCTCCAAGGAATGGTGGTACAGTAGAAGGCATCACAGAAAATTAACAGTCCATAGTGAGGCAAGCAGAACACAGTGAACAGTAAGAAACAGCAACAAGCCTTTCTTTCCTTTTGATCCCATCCACACTAAAAGTCTTTTGTGGTGACACCCAGACCAGAGTGTAACTTCTGCCTTCAGTAAATCCATTCAGCCACCACTAAAAATATGCTAATTCCAATTAGTAAGCTAATTTAGTACCACACACCTTTTATCTTGGTACCACAAATCTAGATCCACCACTCTATAGCTTCAGGAGGCACTTGGGGGACATCTAGAGTACAAGCCAAATATTGGGATATATCCAATGTTTCGCCACATTTTTGGTATATGCTTTTTTGTATTGAGATGATTTTCATATTTGTTGATAGCATTTATTTTTTCCTGCCATGCTACGTATGTTATATACTTGAACATGTGTGTTCATTCTAAATTATGTAAATATATTGTTTTGGTTACCTTTACATTTCTCTCATTGCTGAGGCAAAACACCTGACACCCAAAATTATGGAAAGAAAGGTTTATTTCTTATAGTTCTTGGAGGTTTCAGTCCATACTCAGCTGGCTCCAAGGCAGGGTGGTGTGGCAGGGGCGGCAGTCGTTCATGGCAGCTGCAGCACAGCAAGGTGTGAACTGACGAGAGGGAAGACACGCCTTTTCCCCTACTCTTACACTGTATGTTGGCTCCACTCCTGGGCAGGTGCAACACTCATATCACCAATCCCAGTGCTAGACAACAAACTAATCATGAATGCCAGACTCAGCCCCATCCATGATGACATGAGGCTTAAGTGGGGGCCATCCGACCACACTATAAGGTATATGGACCTACTACATTAGTACATCTGGAGGTGAAGCATATCTTGTTAAGGCATGTAGATCTGCCTATACAACTTCTTCATAGAAAACTTTCATCCACACTAACTGTGTTGGTTAAGGTAGCATTTCAACTTGGTAGATTTTGAGATTCACCCTGGAGATTGATGTGCACATTTCTAGATGTGTCTTGATGGGGCATGGAGAAGTGGTCTTGGGATCTATGTCTGGTTTCTCATGCCTTCCACACTGGTACTGATTTCCTTTTCCGCTACTCCATCACCATGATCTCAGCAGTTTTGCACCACCATATTCTTCCACCATGATGTTTCTGCATTGGAGCCAGCCAACCATGAACTGAATCTCCTTGATATTGGTAAGCCAAACTGTGGGTTTAGTAACACATCACTTTAATCTTGATCCACCACACCACAAATATAGATCCACCATCTATGACTGCAGGAGGCTCTGCATGGATAACTAGGTGTAAGCCATGCAAGTTGCTCTTTAATTGTAAGTAGCATTTTTTTGGAGGCACACAGAACACAATTTCCCAGAACACAACACAATGTCCAAAGGGCACACTATTTTAATGGCACATGTTGCTTTATACCAGGACCTTGAAATTTCTACTGAAAAGAAAACAATGACATATTTCTGGGCCAGTCTTAGTGGAATTCTATTACCCTTAAAAATTTGATTATTTGTAATTTTGTTCCAGTGTGTGTACACATTGTATAAAGCAATGTTGTGCTGCTGGTATGATGCGTTCAATTTTATGAGAAATATTTCAAAATAATTATTAAAATGTAAATTTTAAATCTTTTGTAAATCACAATTTGGATATGATATCCAGTGATGGGAAAGCTGACGACTAAGCTTTAGAAACACTTCAGTGCACTATGGAGTCAGAGCTCAGGTATCGTGGGAAGCTTGGTAGCGGAGCACAGTTATGTTGCATGGGTTCACTTCCCTTTTCTTTCTCCATCCCATGAATAAATCTTAGTTTCAGAATCAGATTAGAAGACTTTTACCTTGACTCTATTGTACTTGGCTTTTCTGTTTAATGTATAATAAATTTGAGATGTAGTATACCTTATTTTTTACTTCTTAATGATTATATATTTCTCCTTGATTATAAGTACTTTGCATTTAGATAGGTATTTTCCATGAAACTGTAGGCCTATTCATAACATTCAAGCTAATAAATGTTCAGATGTTGCATTTTTGTGTTATTTTGTATCATTTCTTTAGTTGTTAGGAAATAAAATAGGCTTAAGAATGCATTGACAATCCTGCTTTCAGTCTACTCTATTGATACTGCTGTTAATATCATTATTATGAGTGGATTTTTCTTAAATAGCTGTCATGGCCCCTTGAAAACCTATGCATAATTTATGCTAAGGTCTAAAAAGTCCTTTGTGCATGATTTGACATGGACTGCATAAAAGCACTAAGTGAAGGAATAAATGGATAATAGATGAACTTAAGATAATTTTGGCAAGACATACAAAACAAATATTGTAAATGAATAGTCAAGGATTCATAAAATTAGTATCGACATTACTATACACTCCCATTTGCCACTCATCCTCCAAATCATTAAAGTCTCCAAATATGATAATGTGAATTCAAATAGAATAGCCTGAACTTAGATAGATCCAGTAATGAAGACAGTTTCTAGAGCATGATTACCTTAATACATTTGTGGAGCAGCATTTCTTTGGAGGCACACAGAACTTAATTTCCCAGTTTTCCAAACAATGTCCAAAGGGCACACTATTTCAGCAGCATATGTTGCTTTACACCTGGACCTTGGAATTTCTACCAAAAAGAAAACAATGGCATATTTCTAGGCCAGTCTAGTAATTTGATTATCTGTAATTTTGTTCCAGTATGTGTACATGTTGCATAAAGCAATGCTATGCTGTTATTTGATAAGAAATATTTCAAAATAATTATTAAAATGTAGAGTTACCTCTTTTGTAAATCACAATTTGAATTTGCTGTTAGTTAAATATGGGATTGAAGTCTTACATTCTATTATGAATGTATTTTCCTCTTATTTTTAATGTGTGAAAAAATTTATTTGGATTCAATATTATGTATGTGAGAATACTATATCTATAATATATATGTATATATCTCTCTTTATATATATGTATAGATATAGATATAGATAGATAGATATATACAAAGATGTGACTTTCCTTGTGTTTTCTTTCCATTCAAAAAAGATGGTATCGAACCTGTTTACATAATGGTAGTATCTACAAGATCAAAGAAAGCGATGTGGTGAGTGATCCCTTCTGGCTATTGTTTCCAAATACTTAAGCACTTGAGAAACCAAAAAAGTAGACAGACCAATTTTGGTAAATACAGCAGTAATTTTGGAAGAAGAATGGAAAGGGACAGTCCCCTGAAATCTAGCAAAAGAATGCCTCAGCTAAGGAAAAGGGCAGAATTCATTGGTAGCCAGTGCTCTGGGTTCAGAGCCAAGTGTCTCAGCAGTGCCACAGAGGTTTGGCAGAGCTCTTAAGAGGACTGATTGTGTGAAACACTGAAGCAGATACACAATCCTTCATTGTTTTACAGTCCTAATGAGTATCCTTACTTACTAGTTAATGTTTCATACACTGGCAGAAGAATAGCAAATGAAAAGCTCTGAGTCCCTCTCCTCATGCTTCTTGTAGTTTAATAATAGAGGATAATATGGAGAAACTGTCTGCAAATTGGTGACAAGGGCTCTGGAAAGTGATATAGGAGGAAAATGGAGGCAGAGAGAGTAAAAGGACAGCAGATGAACCTGGAAAATATTTTTTTAATATATGGTTACATGGGAAGAACTCAAAAAAAAATGTTTCATCTTTAGGAAATTTAAGAAGGACCTAAGTGAAAGAGCCAATTAGATTTCTGGGGAACAGTTGTGTATAGAAGAGAAAACAGACTAGGTCAGCAGTTGGTATCGTCTCTGCTGATTAGCAACAAAAACATTTTGCAGGTAATTGCAATATTCAATCCGGGTTCAGACAAATTGGTTCATATTAAGAAGATTTAAAGAAAGAACACAGAAACATCTGCCTGATTACTGATACTGAAGAAAGGATGCATATTCACAAATGTTCTCCTAATATAGTCAATGTGTTCATTATGTGTACTCTAAAACTCGAGGTCTGAATAGCAGGAAGAACTTGGGAGATCTGTGTCTCTGTTTAGAAACTGAGTGTGAAGGGAACCAATTCTCAATGCCTATTAAAATGAAAGACATAGCTATCACAAGCAAAGGTACTTTCCTCCAGTAATGTAAAGCCTAGGAGATAGAAACAGCCTTTCAACTGGAGGCTAGAAGAGAAATGTTTCTGTATTTGAGAAACTTGTATCAGATTATTTCTGTGAAGTTCTTAGAACTCCTAAACCTGGTAAGACCAGAAAGAAAGAAAGAAAGAAAACAAAACAGATAAAAGCAAAATCTGTTTAGTTCAGTAACTAATGTGTCTCTGAAGAATCAAAGAAGAGTCATTGTTTTCGTGGTGTCTCATTGCCAGTAATCATAACGGTAGCTGTTTCCTGGAAATCACATAGAATGTGTTACAGTTCTAGCAAGTATGAATGTGTGACCTTAGTGGGCTGTACAATAAAAGTGCAAGTTTAAAGACTGATCATTTGTGTGCAATGGAAAGAACCAGACTTGTTCAGAGTGTAAGAGCTGTGTTAAAGTTAGAATAATACTGGAAAGCATAATGGGAAATGTCCAGTGATTCCATGGAAGCTCTGGATGTAGAGTTCAGGAGGAAAACTAAGAGGGGCAGTAAATATTTGGGAGTCATCGCCACATAAAAAAATGAAAATATGAAAATGGGTTAGATGATTCATGTATGAACTGCATACACTGAAAAGGGAAATGGAGCAGAAAGACATCTCGAGGTATAACTCAATTTTAAGGGGAAGGCAAAGAAAGAGAATTCAGGAGCAAGAATGAAAGGGTACAAAGGTGACTAGAGAGTTGCAAGAAATATCCTATGGCCATTAATGGAATGGCAGTGTAGTTTATCTGCACTCTAAGTACCTACGAGGAAGTATAAGTGCCAAGTCCTTGGTGCTCTGAAGAAAATACAACCTCTTTGATATAACCTTTGGGGTATGCAGTTTATCCATTCTACATAATCTCTCCCTAGACCATCACAGAACAGCTGAAGTTGCAAACATGAAGTGCTTTATTTCAGCCTGCTTAGAGTGGCTTTATTGAAATACCTCTGGTAACAGCCATTATGGGATGCTGAGAGACATAGATTCATTAAACTTTTTCTGTATTTTTTGTGAAGTTGCAGTATTCAATAAATTGCAATTTTATGTATGAAAACCAAATGAATGTGTCCATGGTTACTTCCATGGGAATAATAGTGCTACACTTTAGTAAATTTCCTATTTCTTTACCATATTACCACCCATTTTCCTGACCAAAATTTGATCTTTACATTAGGTTGAAGTGGCAAATAAATGGCCCTCTTTTCAGTTACAGAAATTTAAGTAACAGATGTCATATTTAATGATCACCTGGATTCTTTTACCTATTCAACTTTGATCCATTACTTATTATTTTCTCATTAAGTCATTATAGTAAAATGCCATTCATTTCTATTTTACCTCATACCTGGAGAACCCTAGCTACTAACTTAGCATTTAGAAATCTTTGTTTGCCTAACTCTGTCTAAATATCAGTAGAAGTTTCTATTATCTTTTTTTTTGTGCATGCTTGGGACATGTAACAGCTGCTTTCACTGCATTTGGAACATGTACTTCACACCTCTTTTTCTGTTTTATTTTCCCTTCCTCCCCTATTCAACTTTTCCTCTGTTTCCTAGCACCCCTTCTATTTGCAAAGATCTATTTCCCTGTTTTCTTTAAGAATGTAAAATAATATAATCAAGATGGAACTCAGTATGGAGACTGCTCAAAAAACAAAGAATAGAAATTATATTCAACCCAGCTATTGAACTTCCTAAAAGAATTAAAAACATCATATTACAGGACACATGCATCCCAATGTTTATGGTGGCACAGTTAATGATAAATATGTCTTGGAAGCATCCTGAATGCCCATCGACAGATAAATGGTTAAAGAAAGTATAGTACAACACATAATGGAATACTACTCTACTATAAAGAAGGAAAATTTCAGTCATTTGTAGGAAAATGGATGCACATTGGAAACATGAAATAAATCAGACACACTAGATTAGATACCATATGTTTCACTCATATAGAAAATCCAAAGTATAAATAAAAGGCAAGACAATACAAGAAAATTCCTACTAATCCTTGTAATGTACATTGTTCTTTGTTAAAGTACTGAGCAATGAAGTTACCTTCACAAAATTTTTGTAAAAGAAACTTGATACATTTTTATATGCATCTACACACCCATTGTAGGTCCATACTTGAGTATAAAACTGAACTCGGTGAATTATTTTTAACCTTTGAGACCAGGATTTTGAAACCAAAGATGGAAGAAAAAAACCCAAGCTTATTATAATAACTTGGAGTAAGTAGACTTACTACTCTTTTTCTCTCAATGAAACTTAAATATATTAAAGTGAACTTGATATTGCAAGATTTTACATTAGTTTCTAATCATGCGTGCATTCTGATAGTCACGCCTTCTATTTTCCTTATTAACACTCTACCAGGGTAGCATGTGTGACCAAAGGCATACGACAAAAGTAGTGGTATGAGTTACTGGAGGAAATACTGAAGTAGGTAACTCCAAGCTCTCATCTTCTCAACAGAAAAACTGAAAAATGTGCAGAAAATGTCAAAATCCACTGCTGCAGTACACAGGAAAACACTCAAATGTTTTAGCAACAAAACCGCTAAATCAAGAAAATAGCAACTACTAAATTGTAGAAAAGTTTTGTAAACTTTTTATTTCCCTTGTTTCAAATCCCTTAGACAGAGATGCAGTCTTGAATAGGAAAGTTCACATTCCCAAAGTGGACCTCTGATCCCCGATTCTGGAGGGAACATAGCAAAATTTATTTACAAATTATTTTGCATGTCTCTTCTAACCTATCTGAAGGACACTTTAGGGAGTGATTCACAGTGTTTCTGTTTCAATTAACTTAGGATTCTGAAGAAACCTCAGAGTACTGCTCAAAACATTGCAAGTCAACCTAATAATCTAGCCAAATGAAGACTCTTATGACAAGATTACAATAGAAACACACAATGACTACTGAGAGACATGAGCAAAAGTAGAGTTGTATGGAACATTAGAATCTTCAAAAGTCTATGTGTAAAATGTAAAAATTACAAGACTCTTTTGGCACTGAGCAAAACAAATGCTCAAGTAAAACCCCAAAAAGCATGAAGCTATCACCATTTGCTAATCTTTAATTTCAGAGTGTGTCCAGCTAAGTATTGGTGTACTCCTCCACACTCTCAGTGATGCATTTGTTGTTGCTTTTGCTGCTGGTGTTCAATGAAATGTCTGTCGAAATCGTTTATAGAAAAATAAAGTACAAAGATCTCAGTGAACACACACAAGAAATACAGTGTTTACAAATATTGCTTAGAAAAGATACTAAACAATGGATTATTTTAGTCTTCGGTCAAAATAAACAAATCAGCAAACTTTGGAAAAAAGAAAATCTTTTCTGAAATTACCACACTTTTAATATTCAGTTCTCTAGTTTTTAACAAAATATCATAAAGTGTACAAAATCAGGAAAATATGTCTATTCAAAGACTAAGCTATATATTGTCAGGAATTACCCATGATTAAGTAAAGTCACTGAAAATTTTAGACAAGAATTAAAATAACTCTCATTAATGGAGCTTCATTTAATCCTTATACAATGTATACACATATCAAAACATGACTTTATTTGCCAAACATAAATTAAAAATAAAATTACTATCTCAAATATGCTTGTCTTTTGACTTACAAGATGAATAAAAGACTAAAAATTCAGGAAAATCATACGGGCAATATAAAATATTGATAAAGGAGCATAAATTATAGAAAGGAATCACTTACTAATTATGGAGCCATAAACACAGAAAACTAGGCAGAAAGTGGAATCTGTGAACTTGAAAGTAAGAAAAATGAAGTGATCAAGCCTGAGAAAGAGAAAGATCTAAAAAAGAAAATTGCATAGAGCAAAAGAATACTGTAGAGTACCACCAAATGAATGAACACATGCATGATGAAGACCCAAAAATTTGCAAAAAGGGAAAGGAAAGGAACAATATTTATAGAAATAATGCCTAATTATTTTTTCAATTTACTAATGTTTTATCAGGAAACTCAACAAACTCCACATTAAATGAGTCTGAAATACTCACAGATTTTATAATTAAAAAATGGAATGATAGAGATGAGAGTCTTCTTGTACAAGGAAACTTCAATAAGATTATCAGTGATTTTCCACCGTAACCACTGAGAGCAGAAGACAGTATGATGATAAAGTGTAGTATAGAAAAAAAAAGAGAAAATTTACCCATTTTTTCCTACAGAACCCTCATCTGACAAAATATCTTAGACACTGTCCCATCACTGGGACAAAGTACACGATGTCCACAGTTTAAAGGAGGAGAGATTTATTTGGCTTTGTAGCTTTAATCTTTAGTCTGCTGGCTCCAAAGCAGAAATGGCATGGCGGAATGTTACAGGAGAAGGGTGCTGTTCAGCATGAAGAAGCAGCAAGAGAAGTGAAAAGCCAGTTACAAGTCATGCCCCCAGTCACTCATCTCTAACCATGCCCCCCACATGCTATCACAGATTTAGCTTGAACTGATCAATAGATGAATCCAAGGATAAGTAATACAACATCATGTTCTAATCAACTTATAAAAATAGGATATTTTTGGCGGGGTACATGAGATCTATCTATAACAAATCCTTCAAAAGACAGGGTAGAATCAAGATGTTTCCAAATAAACTAGAGTTGAAGGTTGTCGTTATCATTAAAACTAATCAATAAGAAGTTTTAAAGAGGGTTCTTCAACTTGAAAACATTGAGTAGTAGGCAATAATTCAAAACCTTATGAATAAATAAAGTTTCCTGGTAGAATTATACGGGTCATTATAAATAAAGTATCAGTAAAATTTTGATGTACAACTATTGTGTTTTTGTACAGAATCCAAGAGATTAATAATAAGTAATTATGAAATGTTTTAAACAGCAAATTATATAAAATGATTTTGATGGTAATAATGCAGAATGGGGATGAAACTCTACAGATGCAGACTTTTGCAGAATGTCAAAGTGGACACCTTGTGAACATTTTGTAAATTGGAACCTAAAAAGCATGTAGTATTCTAGTGGGTAGAGGTCATATAACCCAAACTGCTTCTGTATATGTACCAGTAAACTAAAATTTGAAAAAAAAAAGACTTGTATGCCAATGGTGTTTTTAGTACTATTCCCCACCAAAATCCAAAATGTAGAAACTCATGTGACTATGATCAGATGAGTGAATAAATGAAGTACAATAAGTACAATGGAATAAATACTTAACTTCTTACGCATGACTGAACTTTGAAAACATGCTAAGTGCAGTAAGCTAGATGAAACAGAACTTATATTATGGTTCCAGTTATATGAAATATTTAAAGTTGCAAGTTCACAAAAAGAAAGTAGTTTAGAATTTACCAGAGACATGAATGCAAAAGCAATGAGGAATTACTGCTTAATGATTGCAGTGTGTTGATTTAGATGGAAAATTTGGACAAAATACACTCTGTGATGTTTTCATAGTAACAAAATTGTCTCTGTATGTTCTCAGAATGTAGCCATGCTATGTGATGTACGGCTTTAAATAGACTGCATAATACAGACAGCTAGAACACATGGGGCCAAAGTCGCTTGTCCCCAAGTGTTAACCATTATATCTGGATAAAGTTTTAATCCACTCTGAAATTAACCTGATAACACTGCATTGATTTTTTAAATGATAATATGCCACTTCTTAGATTAAATTTTAAAGATTGAAGGTCCCACATTTTTTCTTGGTGTACTGTTTATTTATTTGTTTTTATATGTCTATCTCTGTCTCTATTTCTATCTCTATCATCTCCCTATCTCTCTCTATCTTTGTCTCTATTTCTAACTCTATCTCTCATCATTTATCTCTATCTCTATCTCTCTGTCATCTTTATTCTCATGATTTTAGAAAAAAAGACTACAAGACCTTCATCTTGTAGAGAGCTCAGCTGGCAGCAAACTGAAGCATCAATCCCAGCCAGTGTCAGTGACCTTCTGAGTACTATAAGATTTTGCAGTTCAAGGTAAAGATTTGCCTACAATCTCCTGATGCCCAAGCTGGAAACATCTAAGTAAACTGTGTTTGGATCACTAACTCCTAGAGTCTGTGTGATAGTAACAATTGCTGATTTAAGGCACTATGATTTATCACAACAGAAAACTAAGACATAATTTTTATTTTACCAACAATTTAATCTTTGAATAGGAAGAAAATCACATCTTGCTTTTAAAAACTAAATTTTCTTAGTTGAAGAAAGAAGTAAAACAATGTTAAAGAGCATAATTGTCATCATATTTATTATTTTTCACAAAAGTAAATAACTTTTTCATACATTTTGTTCATTGTGTTAAAAGGACACATTGAAAAAACTGTATTTTTATACTTAATCTAAAACTTAATCAAGAGATAGTAATTTCCCCCTTAGATGGCATTTTGCTAATTAAAATGTAAACCACCATAGTTTCCAGTAATTGCTTTCACAAAAGATTTGTAAAACAATATATAAACCTTATTTTAAATTGATCATGAAAAATGTCACCAGATATACACCTTAAATTTTCAAATATCAAAGACATTACTAGAGTAACGTATATACAGTATTTTGGTTGTGTTTTAATTTATGATATGGTTCACATCTTATGCAAAAAATATTACTTTATTTTATAATACAATAATAAGTTAATATTAATTTGCTTCTAATTAATAGAGGCAGAGATTAGCAATAAGGTGGAAACCATTAGTATATTAAGAAAAATAAGGTTACAACTAAAGAAGAACATTTCAAAGTGTGTTAAATGAATTTCCATATATAAGCTTTACCAAAAGTAGTGCTTAGTTAAATAATTGAAATGATTTTCAGGTAAAAGAGCAAATGCAATTATAAAGCTCAAAAATACAATTAATATGAATACAGATATTAGTAATACAGATAGCTGGCACACTTTATATCTCTAATATATACATAATAGACTTTTTAATGTATTGAAATACAATTCAAATATATAAAGTGCATAAAACTTTTCAATACAGTTTTAACTGATTTTTTAGAGTATAAAACTGGTTGGAAGAGGGGGCAATATCCTGTTTGTTTGTTTTTTTAAAGTGGAAAATTAACAACAAAAAAGCACTGTTCTCCATTAGATTAGTTTTTCATAGCAACAGCTGTACTTTAAGAACAAATTAACGTGAATTCATTCAGAAATATCTAAAATCAATGTACATAAATGTACTAAAGGTACAAGATGATTTCTGTACAAGTGAAGGTTATACTCTTACAAAATCAGTGAGGAAGAAATCTCTGTTTGCACTCGCCGGAGATTAAGGGAATATTCAGCAAGATGATGAGAAATGTGTCCAGAAACAGAGACAGATGGGAGATTTAAAGAGAGACTGTTGCAGGGATAGGTAGGAAATATCAGATGTCAGGACGGGCAGTGTGAATGATAGAGATGGCATTTAATTCTGAACTTGCTGGGAACGTGTGTGGATGGAGCAGTCGCCTTCACTAATGAGAAGTGAGCAGTGCTTGGGATGAGTGCAGTGAGAGAGGAAAAAGTTAGGCACACCGCGGCTTCAGTGAGCAGCTGTATTTCCACGAAGTTGTCTTTTTATTCATCAAATGAGGGCCACAGAGCTTTTAAGAGTGAAAACAGAACTTTGTAAACTCCATAAAATAAAGATGATCTGATTGTCACACAAAAGGCAGAATTAGGTATTTCTAGTTCAAGATGGTGACCTCTCCAAAGTAAGTTCGATGAAACCAGCATTTGCTATATCTAAAAGGTAAGGCAAAAAATAAGTAATTAAAGCACACATGACTTTCGTGGTGTTCTCAGATTTCCTGTAAGTAGTGGCTGGTTGAATGTATATAAAAACATCATGGTAAAGCGGAACGTATTAATGATGGATGCTTATGATGAATCATGGGACTCCTAGTAAAGAATTTATAGATGACTAGCTTTGAATTAGTGAGAATTTAAGATGATGTTATGACCCTGGAAAAAACACTTGCCATTGTAACATAATATCTTATTTTCTTGTAAAAAACTGTCTATGGGGTTCTATACTAAAGGTCCCTACTCATTTAAAAATACTCAAAACAATAATAATTTTGCGACTTTTAAAAATATCATCATAGTCATTTTGAAGAGATTGCAAAATATAGAAATGAAAGAGATTTAAAAATGAAGGAAAAATGCTTAGAAATATTGTCATTCAGAAATAGTTGTCTCTATTGTGGTACAAAATTCTGTTTCTCTATTCGCTGTAAAGATGATGACAGGAATTCAAAGCTGAGTTCCCATTATTTAAACGATGATTAACGAAATGTGATAATTTTTATTGAATTTGACAGAAAGTGAGCTGAAATTAAATACTTAAAGTAAGTGCTTCAAGAATGAGTCTCTGTAATTCTGAAAAAGATCCAGGCATTGTGTTCTTTTATTTTAAAATAATTGGATTTCTATTGCATTTTACCTACTGATTTTCAATTATAGAAAAAATTGAAGTAAGCGAATTTACATTCCATTCACCTAGCTCATACCATATATTTTCACATGATCAAGGTTTAAGAATTTCAAATTTGTCCCATAAAAATATTTGCTCTTTTCTCTGTACATGATTTTATGTACCTCCATATAAAAAGTGATCATTTTTCATGAGGTTCTGATTTGAGTTTGCTATTAACAAAAAAATGACATAGTTTTATTGTAATGGATTTTATCTTATCATTTTCTTTCTTTCTTTTTTCTTTCTTTCTTTTTTCTTTTCTTTTTTTTTTTTAATACACAGTCTCACTATGCAGTTTATGTTAAACTAGATCTCACTGCTGGCCTCAAACTCATGATGATAATCCTGCCTCAGCCTCCTGAGTGCTGGTATGACAGGCATGCGCAACAGTACCCTGCTGTATTAACAGATTTCAAAACTCAAGAGTCAGTGGTATATTTTTGGAGAGGAATTTATAATTATATTGGCTGATTTTTGTTTTGCAGTACTATACTTTCTAATTTTAAATTGGACAGACAGACTTGCCTGATGTAAAAACAATAAAATCTTAGTGGCATAAACCATCAGAGATTAGTTGAGAATATATATTAGTTATTAAGTTGCTTCTGGCATTGTTATACTGAAAAATACTTGAGAAGATTTTCTTCCCAAATTAAATTTAACTTTGTTAATAGTTTTAAATCTATTCCTTAAATCAATCCATTCACTACAGTAATTAATTGCCAACCTCATCACTAATTCTCAACCAATGCTGACTTTCTTAAGCAAAGGAATTGCAACTATGTTACTAATTTACTGTGTTTTAAATGATTTTTCCTTACACTACATGTTTATAACCCTAAGTGTAGGAGAAGAAACTGAACTATCTTAAATTCTAATATTATCCTTTAAAAATCCTTTTCCATAGTGTATGTGTGTGACACATTATGATATATTCACTGTGGGCTACTGGGACAAATACATTTCACATCCTGGTTCTTTTTATGTCCCCTTTCTACCTTCTTCCTTTGTCTTCCCATCCCCAGGTCTCCTTCCCATTCCTAATTTTACCAAATTACTTCCAAAATAGTAGAAATAATATTAGAAATAACGTTAGTCTTTCCTTATCTTACATTGTGTACTTGAGAGATAGACAATGAGGCAACAGTTTGAAAAGAAGTTTATTTTGAGGGGATTTCATGAAAAATTTAGAGAGGGGTTAGTTAACCAAGAATGAGAATAAACTAAGACATGGTAAGTCAGTAAGCACGTAACTCCTGTGGACCCCAGGAGATTACCCGCAGGGCAGCTTTGAAAGGCCGTGTGAAATGTGCCTCTGTGATGGATGCCCCTCCCCTGGGGTGAGGATGCTTGTGGATTTACCCATCAGCTCCAGTTGCGATTCAATCTGTATCACTTCAAGTGAAGCCCTCAGGCAGAAAGGCAGATGTTTGAAGGAAGAAACATTTGGCTTGAACAGAAACTTACAAATGCTGAGGAAATGTGCTCAACATCAGTTGATCATCTGGCGTCACTGTGCCTAACTCAGTCCCAGACTCTATCCCTATTGCACTGTCTACCTAATGCTTGTTACTACTATTCTAATTGGCAATTACTTTAGGTACCATATCAGTTAAATTAGCTGTCATTTTCATGTACCTACTCCCAGGATGAACAAGAACTTAGCAAATGTCCTCTAACTACTGTGCTCATTCAAAGTGGAAGGTAGGAAAATAATGATGAATGGAAAATGTTACACTGCATGTTGGTAACAGAGGCATCTAGGAATTATTTTGTAACTTGCAGGAAATCGGAGCTAAAATAAACAATTTATGATCCCTTTCCTCTTCCACTAACATTCTTTGACCAGAGGCACTATGAAAATGTCTTGGGGATGTTAATACAATTCTAAATTCTGATTATCTACCTCTGTATTTTTGTATCTCATATTTTGGGAGGCACAAATATTACCTGAAATTTTTGTTAAAATGCACTTTATCAAATGGTTATTTTCTAGAGTATCTAATCAGTTGTCCCTGTTTGAAGTCTAAAGTATCCCAATTCTAAAATTATATGCTTCCATATAATTTTGAAAACAGAATTCATGAACAAGATTATGCTGCAAGACATAAAATATGACTAATATACATCAATTTTTTGTCCTTATACAGCATATTTGACTTTTAAAAATGGTGCTAATCTCTTTAGCAACCACACCTCTTTGGCCTGAAATTTGCATATGATACTTTCTTGGCCAAAATGTAATTTTTTCACATTTATTTGTTTTGCTTTTTGCCTCTGAGTCTCATTATAAGTCTGGTAAAAGCAGACAACAGTACCCATGCCACGATCTATATGTAGAGTTGAGATAATTTTTTTGTCATATTCATTAGTCAACTGCACTTAATCTGAGTCTCCCAGAAATTCTGAGGACATGGGAAAAACATACACTAATTTTTTGGCTATAGCGTAGCACTCTTGTCCCTGAATCAAATAGCCAATGAAGTCCTTGCTCAAAATTTAATCTCCTGAGCATGGCCTTTAGTATCTACATTCTTATCAGCATCTGATTTTCTAAACTCTGGTCAGAATGCCTTGTCAGGCTCTGTGTACAGTCTTTTGTGCTTTCCCCACTTCAATTATCCAAATTTTTCTGATCTCTTCCTCAAACCAGTTCTGAAATTTTCTGTGCCACATAGTCAGGTATGGTCACAGTAATGACCCAACTCTGCTCCCAAATTTCTGTATTGGTCAGCTTTCTTGTGGCTGAGGCACAGTGTCCTACACCCACAATTTAAAGGAGAGCAAGTTTAATTTGGATCATGATATTCATAGATTCAGTACATGAACAACTAGCTCCAAAGCAGAAACATCATGGAAGAAGAATGTGGGAAAGCAAAACTGCTTAAATTATGGTGGCTGAGGAGAACAGGAGCACAGTGTCAGAGAGAAACGGAAGGAGGACCAAGAACCTAGGATTGTGCCTTTATAACTCACCCAGACACATACAGAAGTGTGATTTAGTAAGCCCCTCAGTGACTTGCAAACCAGTCAATTTAGCAAAATCAAGCTTAATCAACACAGTAGCTTGACAGAGAAGAGATTCATGTATAATGATGACAGTACAAACTTCCTGTAACCAAGATGGATCCAGATAAAACCTCTACTGAGTGCAAACATTTGTGCATAGAGAGATCAATACTAATCCACCAGTATGATATTATCTGAGGTTGTCTACATTTATTGAGGCCATTCCACAATGGAGGAAGACAGTTCACTTTCTGAACTTCGACAGATATTTATACTGTGCTTCTGTCAGTAGCATGATAGTTGCATGTCTTGAGGCTGTTTCTATTTTTCTGTTACCATTCACAGTAATCACCCACATTCATTCTATCTCTCAGAAGCCAGTTAAGCTAGTTCATTTAGGTCATCACTTAAGAAAACTATACTGTAAAATTGAAATAAAATCCTATAGGGTGCTGCATATGGCTTAAATCTTTGGGTCAGATACTATGCAGTTTTTCTTTCAGGTTTTCATAGATTCAGAAACCAATATAATGAAATACAATTAAAAACTCTACATGGATTTGTGTTTTCCGATGCTAACAAACTTGGTTTCTATTGTGTTAGATGTTCTTGTTCTTAAAAGAGAAATGCTTCCATAAAATATGGTTGTAGTTTGGGCGAACTGGAATCAAACCCAATGGCCCGGTCATTATAGAATCTCAAAATTTCTGTATCAGCAGGAAAAATATATTTTTATTGTTTGATGTAATTGATCAGAATTATTAGAAGATTCCATGTTGCTGCTTCATACTTTAGGTGAAGATCACTAAGTTTTGAGTTTGAATTAAGATTTTTTAAATGAATAATTCCTATCAATAGGAAGTTATGGCAACACATTATTATTATTATTATTATTACTTTTTGTCAGTACTGGGGATTGAACTCACAACCTCGTGCCTGCCAAGCAGGGGCTTAAGCCACTGAGCCAAACTCCTGGACTTTGGCAACACATGAAAAATCAAGGTTTTTTCTTTTTATTTCCCATCCCCTTCCTCAGTCTTCAGAAACACTTTTCATCTCCAGAGTTTATCTCACTGTTTCCTATCAGGAAATCTTGGTTTAATGCATCATCATCAAGCCCATCTCCTAGTTTTGACATTATCTCCTCACACTGGTCACTTTGGATGACTGTGCTTTCAATAAAATTTTTATCTCTGGGGTTTATCCTTGGTCTCTTTTCATGTACCCTAATTCTTTTCATCTTTTGATCTGTTTTTGTTGTTTTTTCTTCTATGACATCATAGGATTCTGCCATTAATTTTCTGTTGATGATGCTGTTGTTTTTGGTTTTGATTTTTTGAAAGAGGGTCTCACCATGTAGTTGAGGCTGACCTTTAACTCACTATGTAGCCCAGGCTGGCCTCAAATTCACAGCAGTTTTCCTGCTTCAGCTTCTCCAGTGCTAATCGAATTACATGAGTGCACCACCATGCCGGGCCATTTAGACTTTGATTTTCTTTTTTAATCTCATACACATGGATGCCTATTAAATCAGCCTTGTGGGTGTGCAGAATCTTTGAAGGCAATTTTTGCTTTGTTTCCACATGTTTATATTGTGTGTGTGTGTGTGTGTGCATGTCCTGAGATGCAAAGATCAATTAGTTATAAGACATTGTTTGTTAGTATGCAGAGCTCTTAAGTTAGTATCTGATTCCCAGTGACATAATCCTGGCTTTGATTGGTTTTTGGTATTTATCTACCTCTTTGATCTGCTTAGTTTAATTGGATTGGACACATTCACTATGTGTTGCAAGGAGAGAAACCCTAGCAGTTATAGTAATGTCAACAGATCCAACAACACAGCAATCATGCACATGAAAAGTCATTTTGAATTTTCTCACTTTTATCAATACCCCATGTAAATAATACTATACTGCTATAACAGCTAAAAAGAGATGCAGTAGAGGGTTGAAAAAGAAAAAAAGAAACAGGAAGAGAGTGAGTAAAATCATTAGGAAGAAAGAGAGAAATATTACTAGATGCAGAATGAACCAGTGCTCAGACACTATTAGAATTATTTTTTATGGCTGCAGTAAGGGTCTAGTTTTGAGGGATTTCAGTAAACATTGTAGGAATAAGAGAAGGGATGCAGATGAGAGAGGTATAATCAGAAAAGGACAAATACTGTGAAAATGATGGGGCCTATTAATATCTCGATAATTAGCTCCCATTTGGATCTTTCCTACAAATTTTTGATCAGGTTTACCTTACCTTCACCATAAATATTCTACCTAGATTAATGCACTTGTTAATTTTTATTTTCTTTTGCTTGTATGCAAACATTTCCATTACATATGCTGGCTTTTCTGGTACATATCTGGGATCTTCCCTCTTGTAGTTGCCACCTACTCGGCCGTGGCTGAACTCCTAAAAATTAATTCTAGTAAATTGTTTTAAAAATGTATTTTATTTTGTTGGAGCACATTACCAAAATTGCAATAGCTGTCAAAAGTAAAAGTGTTTGTGGAAGAAGCAAATGATTCGACAACCAATTCTCAAAGGTCACTGTAGTGCAAAGGTATTCATGACGTGAAGACTCAAATAGAATTTCAGTTTATAAAACTTTGGTTGACATTATGAATAACCTTTGAAAAGTGTGTGATACCATGTTAATATTTGAACACTAGCATTCTGTACTACTAAGGAGAGGAAAGGGAACATTTTCAAACTGAGAGAAATCTGCTCCTAATCTTAGCCATTGAATAATTTCAATTAGCAAATCACTCTATACATATATTTTGGAAGATGCACTCAAAAATACATCAATGCTTTTCATTGATTTTACAACATATATTAACAATTTGGATCATAAGTTCAACAGAGGGACATCCTAAAGTAATCACGAACGATAAAATAAATAAAATAACTTTCAACTATTTGTTTTCTAATATTTAAATAAAATATTCACTAATTTTAATTTTAGAACAAATTTCGTATGCTGCCATTTGAATTTTATTTATACATGCCAATTTAATGAGAATTTTACTGTTTAGCTTTTTTCTGTCTCATTGCATTATTCATGAAAGATTAAATTATGTGTATTCCCTGGTAAAGTTTGTATAAACCAAAATAATCATCAGTAGGTGTGATGAACTGTATGTTCAATTTGATACATACTTGAAAGCTAAACATCATCAATACTTACTTTGATGTAAGTATTTGTTTTGTCTTGTTTTTGGTGCCGAAAATCAAACTTAGGACCTTCCTTATATATTTTTAAATTACTTTTAGTTTTAGCTTTCTGGTTTTTTGAAATAATTTTCATAAAATGTTAAACTTTATTACTATGTAAAATTGAAATCATACCTAGGATTTATTCACTATGTTGCTAAGACAGAAAATTCTGTTTTTAATGCTCTTAAAAATATAAAACTAGAAGTCTAAAAAATAATTTTATTTCATTTGGTTAACTAGTATACAGTGGTACCTTGGTTCATGAAATTAATTCATTTCAGGATTTTGGGGAAGATGGCAGTGCATTTGTTTGTGTGGGGAAGATGGTGTTGGTCGTGTTTATTACCCCATGCAGAGTTTGTGAAGAGAAGTAAAATTTTACTCAATATTTTTGTTTTCAAACCAAATTAGATGCAAACAGAAGTGTTTGTGAAATGAGGTATTACTGTAGCCAAGTGTACCACTAAATAAGAAAAGTAAGAATTATGAAAAACCTTTTGGTATTTAACATTCAAAGTTAAGCAAGGGTAAAGATTATTAGGTAAAATCTCTTTTCTGTAAACAGATTGCCTCTTTTTAGATGCTAACTCTGCCTGTGATCATTTTTGTAAATTACTGTAAATTATCCTTTTTGTGTCTCTATGAACCATCTATAAAAGTTGTCCAGTAAATATACCTACATATTTTATGCCATCAGCTAAAAACTTGTACAGAGCAAGGTAGCATGTTCCAACTTAAATCTTTCACATACCTAAAAAAGGTGTCTATCCAATGGTGAATTTGAAAACAATTAGTCAGATAACAAGAATTATTTGTAATGAAAATGAAACAATATAGAAAAATTATGAATATTAATTATTCATTTAATAACAATGAAAACTGAAAATTTAAAGTGATTTTTATAAGTTATACTCTTATTTTTTTGGAAATCATATATATGATGAATATTTCAGATAGAAAAAATTGAATAGAGAAAGAAATACATTGTCTTCCTGTTGAGCATTTAAGAGTGTGAACAGAGACCAATAATGTGTGAAATATGTTGACTGGATACATTTTGTTCAGTTCATATTTTTCATTGGAGAATTATCCTTCAAGAAACAAAACTGAACTCATATTCTGAACTATAACAACAACACTGAAAAAATAACCCATGCATATTGAAAAAATAAATAGTATCTCTTTGTTTTTTTTATTTCCATGCTTAGATTTCAATCCTAGAATTCACCATTTCATGAACAAATATTTACTGAGAACTATTTTTATTTTAATGTGAATAATACATTTAGAAATTCATAATCAAGTTAATAAGAAAAACTAGAAAAAATACATATGCCATAATTTATATTAATCTAATTGAAGAAATGTCTTGCTTCTCTTTATTACACTTCCTACATGTGCTTAAAATTTATGAACGAATCATCATGTACAAGTTAGAAATACAGTTGCATTTGAGAGTGGTCTAGATAAGTCAACAAAAGGCAAATTTTCAAATAACCTACTATGGCCACATAACAAAATCTCCATAGTTAATCCATTCTCTAGGCAGCACCTGTAGCCTTCTCTCTGATAGGACTCATATAGTTGTCAAGACATACTCAACGCAGTCACCTAAGACAGTGTGTTAGTTGTAGAAAAGATTTTTCAACTTGTATTCAAATCAAATAATAACGTTCATCATCAAGAAATTTTTAATAAAGAAGATATGATACAAGAATAGATGCTGAGCCATGGGCTAGTACTCTTGCTGAACTACTCTTGTGTGGATTCTCATGACCTGAGTGTCATCTCTATCCCTTTCTCTTTGTGATAAGAAATCTGTACCAATAATGCAGGATGGCTTAGAAATCTCAATGGACAGCATCTGGAGGATGAGTAAATGCTTTAATTCATTTAGTGCAGAGTCAGAAATCAGGTTCTAGTTATAATAATAAACAAGTGACAAAATATGTTACAATTGGGTATGTTTTGTGGAACTTATATACTTTCACTGTAAAATGATTCAAAAAAGAAATTCAAAGTACTTGTTTTCAAATTGTATAAATCATAAACGTTTTGCATACTGTGTGGTAGGTTAGTCTTGTTCAGTAATAATAAGTCAATGATAAAATATCAAATCTATTCAGTCGTAATGTATGACTTTAGAGCAATAACTACACATTGCTTTGTAGACTACATGCAAAATGGTAATTTGTGTTTTGAATTATTACCTAGGAAAATTATACAACAATCTAATGGCTTTTGCTGACATTTAATTCCAAAAAAAACTGATTACAGCATTATATTTCCATTATATATTTGAACCCATTATGACTTTATAGTGTTATAAATAATTTATCTTTATTTCTAATGGATTCTCATAGTATATAAATATTCTGCAGTGCACATGAATTTCATCTATGTTTTGGATGCTTACATAATTCATCTCGCTTTGCATATTAAGTACCTTATTATATCTTTAAAAATTCAACTAATGTCTGCATCTAAATTTATTGACAAAATTTAGATATTTTAGTTTTGTTTTAATTTTTAGAGATAGGAGCATTTAATGTATTCAGGTTGCATAGAAACTGTTGTCTGACAAAGAGAGGCATTCTTGGAAAATAAGCAAATAAGATATAAACTCCAAAAACTACTATGCCACCTCTTTTGTAAACCTGAATTTTAACTGAAGGTTACTGAAAAATACTATGAGGATGTTTCAATAATTGGTTATAGATTTTTTGAATTGGATTTTGGTTTTAGTCATACATGTAGTAGATTTTACACACAGAACAACTTTAATTTGAAATATTATATGTTACTGAATTTTGGGGAAATTTCCATGGAAATATATCTCCCTAAGTTTTATATTGGGAATATGGTTTATGAGGTTAATTTGTAACACAACTATCTTTAAATTATTGCACCCATTATTACATTATTCAACAAAATCACAATAAAATTTGTGACAAGTTTTATCTATAATTAGTATTAAAAAGGATACTGTTTTAAGCATTTTTATAATGCTTTGCTTCACCTACACATCTTCATGAGTTGTCTTTTCTTATCTGTCCTTGGCAGCAGTAAGCACTGCACTGTTCTTTACATCTATCTAGGAAAATCTTATTTTATTTCCTAAGAAAGATATAATTTTATTATTCAATTCTTTATAAAATGTTTATTTGCTAATAGAAAGAAGCATGATTTTTTATGTATGGTCAGTATAGCCAAATAAATATTCATTCATATTTACATTAGTATGAGATGTAAGTACAGTCAGCTATAGCGCCCCTGCCTAGCATGCATGAGGCTGATCCTCAGCATTAACAAAAAAGAAATAATCTGTTCCTGTTTTTAGATTGTGTGCAATACTATAGAAATTTAAAGAATTGTGATAATGAAATTAATGATGGCATTGTAAATGAAAAATATATATATTAAGAACACAGCCCCTTTGACTCATATATATTGTAAAATAAAACAACAAAATGTTAATATAATTGGAATTAGTCTATAAAAATAGTATATGTTCTGTGATACCGGTCCATTAAAGTTCATCAGATGCCTGAAAATACAAAATGCATAGTCACTTGAGAAAAATGTAAATAAATAATTTACTAACAATAAAAATTTATATTTCAAACATTCTTAAAAACATTGAAGAGCATGCATTATAGTGATAATTTATGGACATTACTGTGAAAATGAAAAAAATATTCCTAATAAAAGGAAGGGCAGCATAGCAGAAGAGCATTAAGGAGAAGAAACAGCTCATGACAGGCCAAGAAAGAAACAGCACGCAGCAGTGAAGCATCCTCCTCTTGCCTGTTATTCCATCCAGGCTACTAATATATTGGTGTCCTGCCCACATTCAGGGTGGGCCTTCCCATTATCCACACCCAGAACCATGCTAAAACACGCAATCGACTGATTCAGTACCACACATACATAATTCCAGTACCACACATGCTGGATCCATTCAGCTCCAAAAAACCCTACCTATGAGCAGACAAGGCTTTGGGGAAACAGCTAGATACAAGACTTAATAGTAATTATTATTATTATTACCCTTTTTTTTGAGACAAGATCTTACTATGTAGTTCACACCAACCTTTAACTCACTATGTAGCCCAGGCTGGCCTTGAATCTGCCTCAGCCTCCCAAGTGCTAGGAATACAGGCATGCACTATCAAAACCAGAGTCACCTTTACTAATAAGGAAAAAATATACATACCAATGACTGACGCGGGAAAAAATAAAATGTCGAAATAACAACTTTGAGATATTTGACTACCTTATATTGTAGCAAAAAAAGCAGATGAGTCTAAAAAGAATTAAACAATAGTAAAATAATAAGCTTGGTAAATATGATAAATAAAAAATTAATGATATGTATGACTTCAATACATTAGACTCAATTGAAGTAAAAAGGAATATGGAGCTTTTTCTTTCAACTTGCTAAATTCCATGTTAAAGCATCTCTATTGTCTTACTTTCAATGTATTAGAGAAAATGAACAAAATTCAAACAAATTCGTCTACATATTACCCATAAAAATATTGTAAAATGTCAATAAAAAGACTGTTTTGATGAAATCAAAACAAAATAAACATAAAATAAATAAACCAGAAATAAAAGCATAACAATAAAGAAGTTTCAAAATATGGGACATCTAAATTTGAGAAAATTAAGGCTAAAAATTTTGGTGTTCTCTGCTCAGTAATGAAGTTCATACTACTTAGTAAAAATCTCTGCGACTATGGGAAAAAGTGAGGCCCTCAGAGTTCAAAAATATGGTTCAGAGGGTTTTTAGAAAAAGAATCTCAGACCCAGGAGTGGTGATACACTCCTGTAATCCCAACACTAGGGAGGCTGAAGCAGGAGGATCGTTGCAAGTTAGAGACCAGCCTGGGCTACAAAGTGAGCTCAAGACTAGCCTGAACTGCGTAGTGAGACCCCGTTTCAAAAAAAAAAAAAAAAAAACAGAAAAAGATAAAGAACCTCAGAATAAGTTTGCAAATTTTATAAATACTGAGAGATTGCCTTATATATAACCCTATTTCATAATTCCAAACATCAAGAACAAAACTTTATAGTGAGAGTTGAACATAGAATAAAACTGATGATAGCGTATTCTGACATTTAGGATATAATGCATGTACATTTGAGATGACATTAAAAATTATGTTGCAAAATACACACGAGATTGATCAAAAGAAAATCTATAGATTTTTCTTTTCTGGCCATGTTTAACTTGCTACATCACATGTACTTTTCTGCTATAGATAAATATAGCACTTAAACTGAGTATAGCTATTAAAAATAACTGTATATATTCTAAATTGGTAAATGTAAGCCAGTGTTCTTAAAAACAATAGAAGCAGTTGACTGCATCTAACTTTTTTTGTACCATGGATTGAATCCAGAGCTTTTACACTAAGCTAGGCCCCCAGTCTTTAATTTTTTTGCTTGTTTGTTTTTCTAATGTTGAGACAAAGTTTCACTAAATCGCTAAATTGGCCAAGCTGGGCAACTTGTGATCCTCCTGCCTCAACTAACTTGAAGAACAATTCCTAACAAAAAGTACAGGGGGTTGGTGAATGCAAAATAGAAATATTTAGTTTGTCCATGCAAAAGGCAAGAGCAATTGCTGTCAAAGGCAAGCTGGTTAGGGGTTACAATTCCATAACCAAGTGTGGAAAGGCATGAAGAGGGCAGTCCCGAAAACAATATGAAAATTTTCCTTGTACCTTTGGAAATTTTTCCGCCTTCCTGATTGTATGCTCGTATAGTCTTGAAAGAGTCTAACAGCATTTTGTGAGCAGAGTACAAAGCTGACTAGAGATTCCACCAATTTTAAAAGCTGTAGAGCATAGTAGCTTGGATTGAACCATAACAGATATCACACACCCAAAATAAACATTCATTTGAGAGTACATCAGAGTCACACTGCATAAATACAAGTGATTAAAAAGGTATATAAAGAGTGGAGCATGGTGGTGCATGACTTTAATTCCAGCAATCAAGAGGTTGAGCCAGGAGGATCATTGTGGGTTTGAGACCAGCCTGGGCTACAAAGTGAGTTCAAGGTCAGCCTGAGTCCTGTCTCAAAAAATATGACTGGAAATTTAGTTCAGTGGCCTAAGTGCCTGCCTTGCAGGTGTGAGATTGTGAGTTTGATTGCCGGCACTCCCCCCCACAAAAGAAGTATATAAAAATAAAGAAAAATCACTTATACAAAATTGAAATGAAACAAAATAAAACACATCCCAGAGTTCCTCTCTAATAGGAAATACTAAAAAAAAAAGAAGGTTGCCAGGTATTTAAGAATCTGCCAGAAAAAAAGAAATCAACACTACTAGAAATCATCTACACTTAATTTGAATAACCTTGAATCATGATTTATAATATATGCATAAATTAGAGCACAATCAATAAAATAATTAATAGAAATAGACTTAAATGTAGAGACATTCTACTTGATGGAAAAAATCAATTTAAAAACAGGAAATATTGACAAATGCATGCAATGAAGTACAGCAAAAGAGAAATAGAACATATTTCAAAAAGAAAATGAAACTATTAACAAAATTATTAAGTGTATTGGTTAGTGTATCGGGTAATATGCTACGTACCCCCAAGTCCTTATATAATTTTGATGGGGCTGAGTTATTGGTTTGTTATTGGTTTGTTGTCTGGCAATGTGAGTGCTGTGCCTGCCCAGGGGTGGAGCCGACATCCAATGTAAGGGAAGGTGGGTCTTCCTCTTGTTTACTTCCTCTTCCGCCTTTCTCTCTCTTGCTGGCGCGGCTTGCGGCTTGCAGCTTGCAGCCGCCATGAAGTGTAGCCCTGTCATCCCATGCTGCCTTGGAGCCAACTTATGGACTGAAACTCCTGAGAAACTGTAAGAATAAACCTTTCATTCTCTAATTTGGGGTGTCAGGTATTTTGTCTCAGCAACAAACAAAAAGTAATCAAGACAGAATTTGCTACCAGAAGAGTGGGGTCGTTGCTGTGACTATTCCTGGCCATGTGGTTTGAGAGCCTTTGGAAATGGCTTGCGGGGAAAGTTTGGAAAGGTTCGGAAATGTCGCCTACATGCCTAGAGCTGGAACGGCTTAGGCTGTTTTGTATGGGAGATTCTGGTCAGAGCTCAGGAGACCAGAAGACTGATAGAAAGCCTGCCAGTAAAGACCAGGTTAGGGAGATTTCTGCTGGGAAGAAGAACGACATTGGGTGTTGGACTCCACATGATGTGTGTTACTGTTTGGCAGAAAGTTTGACTACGTTCTTCCCATGCCTGGAGACTTTGCCTGAGACTGAGATTAAGGGGGATGGATTTATTAATCTTGCAGAAGAAATCTCCAGGCAGCCAAACGTTGAAATGGTGGCCTGGCTTTTGTTGGGGTCTCTTAGCCAGGTTTATGTTGCAAATAAAGAGCAAGGAGCCCAGCATGGTGATTTAAAACCTTGTGAGTTTGGCCAGGAAGCTGTGGACTTTAAAGATGGAGCTGAGACCTTGATTGCTGAGAAGGAACAAAAGAATAAAAAAGATGACCTGGGGGCATCCTGGGAAGCAGCGGGCCTCCAGCCTTTGCAGCCTCAGGCCTTTACAAGTGAAAGAGTTTGCTTTGAGGAAAAAGCTGCAGAGTGCCCTGTCCTGGAGTGGTGACAAAAAGCCACAGAGTGCCTTGTCCCAGAGTGGCAACAGAGGCCACCCCATGTCCCAAAATGGCAGCGGTCATGCCGGATTCCAGAATGGCGGCATAGAGAAACTGTTCCTCACAATCAGGTTCAGAGAGCTCAGGGATCCAGGCAGTTGCCCCCCACAGCCAAGAGAGAGGAAAGCCTGGCTACTGCTCCAGCCTGCAGCGGACCTTGGCGGCATCCACATGGCACTGGTTTTAAGTACAAGAAAAAGCTAAGGCAGCTTCCGCCTCACCTGCAGAGAGCAATGTGTAAAGATGTAAGGGTGGAGCCAAGGAACATGGATCATCCAAGAAAAGCTATGGAAGTTAAGACCACTAAAGGTGCCTCAGGGGTGGAGTCACTGAAGCCTGTTGGAGCTTGTAACCAGATTACTTCAGATGCTGAACAGAGAACTCCAGGACTTAATGTTTGCCCTGCTGGATTTTGGACTTGCTTTAGTTCCAATGCTTTGTATTCCCCTGTTTGTAACTTTTGGAATGGTAATGTTTATTTTGTGCCTTTATATGTTGGAAGTGCTTAACCTTGTTTTCATTTATACAGGGGATTACAGATAAGAGTTTGCCATAGATCTCGAAGATTTGGGACTTGGACTTTTCAGCAATACTGAAGCTGTTAAGACTTTGGCAACTCTTGGAGAGGGATTAAATGTCTTTTGTATTAAGGATATAAATGAGTCCTTGGGGGTCCAGGGGTAGAATGTATTGGGTAATATGCTATGTACCCCCAAGTCCTCATATAATTTTGATGGGGCTGAGTTATTGGTTTGTTATTGGTTTGTTGTCTGGCAATGTGAGTGCTGTGCCTGCCCAGGGGTGGAGCCGACATACAATGTAAGGGAAGGCAGGTCTTCCTCTTGTTCACTTCCTCTTCTGCCTTTCTGTCTCTCGCCAGTGCAGCTTGCGGCTTGCAGCTTGCAGTCACCATGAAGTGTTGCCCTGTCATCCCATGCTGCCTTGGAGCCAACTTATGGACTGGAACTCCTGAGAAACTGTAAGAATAAACCTTTCCTTCCCTAATTTGGGGTGTCAGGTATTTCGTCTTGGCAATGAACGAAAAGTAACCAAGACAGTTAGATTCTGTAGAAAAACAGAATTAATTATATTTCTAATTATACAGCAAATTTATTTGGCAAATTTATAGAATCAGAGGCTACCTGTGCTTTTAGACTTACATTCATCTTGAGTGCGTGTTTCTTTTACTGCCTGTGGGCCTAAGTTTCCAGTGTCCTCAGTCCTTCAAAACAGACTCATATCAGTGAGTCTCCACTGAGCTTATAGGCCTCATAGCTTGGACTGTCACTGCATTTTTGATGTTTCTTGTTCTTCAGATTCCATGTTCTTGGACTGAGTAGCTACTGAACCTGCCAGCTTTCCAGTGCACAATTCTCTGTACAAGTCAGCAGTCCCATAAGCGAAACAAAATATGTTACACCCACAATTTAAAGGTGGAGAGGTTCAATCTGATTCATAGCTGCAAGGATCTCAGCCTCCATTTCACTGATTCCAAAGAAAATATACCATGGTGAAAAAGTGCAGCAGAACAATTATACCCAGTTTATGTCGCCAGTAAACAGAGCATAGAAACAACACCAGAATAGAGGGCACCAGAGACCAAATACAGTATCCAAAGTCATGCTTCAACAACCTAGCCAGATACACATAGAATTGTGTTCAACCAATTCCTGGAGCAAACTCCATACCCAATGAAAATAACCATCAAATTACACCCCTTGACAACTTACCACCCAAACATGTCTCCTTAAACTAGTCTTACTTTACAAAATAAGCACAAAATCATAATTCCATATAACATGACACAACTGTCTTTTATACAGTTGAAAACACAATAATCCCTTCCCCAAAGACCCAACAATTCCGTTTTTCAAAAGTCCATCTCCATGTTTGTTCTAAGACTCAAGGAAAACTCTTGCTGTGAACTTCTGTAGAAATATATATAAAACAATACTAGTCAACCAAAAAACAAGGGATAGAAAAGAATCAGACCAAAGTGATACAGGACACCAGTAGGGCAAATGCTAAATCCTACAGTGCCACGTCAGCCATCCGAGGTACATGATGATAAGATGTAAGTGCCAAAGGGAATGAGCAGGCTCATTCATGTAGCCTTGCTAGTTGTAGCCCATACTGCCTCTCTCGAGTGCTGCTTCACAGAATGTGTTAGGACATGAACAAAACATAGACAAATTCTTTGCTGAAATGAAACACAATGGCCTCTAGCTCACTTTCCAATACAGTCCTCACTGTCAATTGAGAAATCATGAGACTGGCATTTATATTCCACACTCTGAGTTCTGACCAGAATTGTCCAGCAAGTTCTGTTACAGCACACTAGGCATCCTGCAGTCCATATCCACTTTTTTCCAAAAACTTTCCCAAAACCATGCTACTAAATCGTATGGTTAGGTACTGTTATAGCAATGGTTCCATTTCTCTGGAACCAATTATTAACATTTGTTTCTCATAAGTAGAACACAGTACTGGACACCATAATTTAAAGGAAGAGAGGTTTAATGTGCTTAACATCCTCAGGAGATTCAGTCCATGTTGGATTGCCATGGTGACAGAAACCTCCTGTTGGAAGGACATGGCAGCGTGAAGACATCCAGTTCTTGTCAGCTGGTAAGAAGAACACAGGCACCACACTGGAGAAGATGTGGCAACAGACCAGTTACAGGCCCAGAGTCATACCCCTATGACCTGTCATCCTCACTCACAAGCATGCCCCACTGAGTCCCTGAGTGTATCAGAAGTCATTCAAGTTGACACAATCAGACTTAACCATCACAGAGGGTACAACACCAAAGTCAACATAGCAAAGCCAATATCAATAAAAAAATACATAGTAAATGAAAAATACTTAAAATAAAAAATTTATGAAAAAGAGAACAAAAGAGGAATAATAAAATATTAACAAGAAAGAAAGAAATATGGCTTACTTGGAATTGGATTTCCAGTGGAAGAGAGATAATGAGATAAAAATCATAGGAGGAGAAAGTAAAGAATTCTTTTTTTATGTTTTTTAAAAATTTTCCAATTCCAAGAAAGTCAACAACTCCAAAAACAACAAAAAAAAAGTCACCCTTAGGAACAATATAAATTTTATAATACTGTGGGGAAAATCAAAGATAATGGAAAAAAAATAAAATCTGGAGAAGAAATCAAGACACATTGGGTTTTAACATAAACAGCAAAGATGAGAAAGTAGAATAATACATTTTGAATCATGAGTGGGAGAGGGACACAATTCCATATGATGTAAATATACTTTCAAAAGTTTAAGTAGTGGTATTTTAAAACTAACAAAACCAAATGATTTATTGCCAGGAAATGCAAGGATTTATGCATTGCAGGAAATAGAAACCATGTTCTTCCAGTTAAATAAAAAAGATTCACTACGTAAACTAAGGAATCATATGGAATAAACCAGTCTGGAATTGGTGAATACTGAGTGGAAAAAATAACTATCAATTATGTACATGTTAAACAGTGATATTTGGTAGGTTTTATATTAAGTTTAAAAGTAAAACATGACAACATTATGAAAGAAGTATGATGAATAGAGATAATTGATAGCATTTTTGCAAAGAAAAAATATTTTAAATAAAAATTAATTGCAACATAGATATTTAATGATGCACAGGATAGTCATTGAAAAGTATGAATATTGATAAAGCATAAAAGTCAGATAACCAAATACCTGACTAATACAGAAAAATAAAGGGTAAGGTAGAAGAAATAAAGCTAGGAAAAGAAAAGAAGACAAACAAGAACACCAAATTGCCTCTAAAACAAATGATTCAAAGTAGACAAATAAATAGCAACAAATAAACAGACCTAAACAAAAGTAGGTAAATAACTGTTTTTTGGTAAATAGCTCTTTTAAAGATTAAGTGAATGATTATTGCAACCAAAAATCTAACAGTTTGTCAGACTGAGTTGGCTACCAATTTATTTCCTACTTAAATTATAAATAGTACATAAAACAGCACCTGAAAGTTCAAAGTAAATACATAAAAACATTTTGTATACAAAACAACTGTCATAGTTTATAGCAAAATATAGAGCACTTTAGAAAAAATTGCTAAAATGAAATGGACCTATTTTATGATTGCTAAATGATTACTTTACCAAAGAGATACAATAATTGAATTTTGTTTGGAGATTGTGGCACAGGCTGTGGCAGCTATTTTTACACCATCGATGAAAGGACAGTCTTTATCAGGAACTTTCATCCTCTTTCACTGAGTGTGGAGCTTGTGGCAAGATGTGTGTGGGTCTAGGGGACCGGAAGTGGACACCTAGTCTAGCCAGCCAGATCAGTTGAACCAATTCTGGTGATCAGCATGGTGATACCTATCACAGTCACATTTCTCTCACATTTTAATCATATAATTTTCTATGTATGAAGCAATAATTTAAGGAATAATTGAAAGAAATTTGCAGCACTGAACACCTTCATTAGTAAAAAAAAAAGTGACATTCAAAAATCAAAGACCTGAGCTGTGGAGTTAGCTCAGAGGCAAAAGCAACTACCTGGCAACAACGAGGTCATGAGCTTGATTCCGCCCCCCACCCTTGTGCCCCCTACCAAAATAAATGAATGAATAAAGAAAAATAAAAATCCATGATCTAGCTGAGCATGGTGGTACACTCCTCTAATCCCAGCACTTGGGAGGTTGAGGCAGGAGAATCCCTTGCAAGTTCGAGGCCAGCCTGAGCTACAAAGTGAGCCCAAGGCCAGCATGAACTACATAGCAAGACCCTGTCTCAAAAAGACATACACACGTGCATACACACACACACACACACACACACACACACACAAACCAGTGATGTGAGATTTTAACTCAAACACTAGAAATCTTAATACAAATTTCAGTCCAAAAACTTAGAAAACAGGATTTTCTTTTACTGAAAGGACCAAACCTTAGCTGGGTGTGGTGGCGCACGCCTTTAATCCCAGCACTCGGGAGGCTGAGGTAGGAGAGGCATTGTGAGTTTGAGGCTTGCTTGGGCTACAATGCGAGTGCAAGGCTGTCCTGAGCTACACAGTGTGACCCTACCTCAAAAAACCAGGGTCAGGAATTTGTCTCAGTGACTTAAGTGCCTGTCTGACAGGTGCGAGGTTGTGAGTTCAATCCCCTGTGCGGAACAAAAACAAAACAAAACAAAACAAAAAAAACCAAACCTTAACATGGAAAATATATCTTCTATAAAGAATATCACAAAAGCTAAAATTTTTAGGTGTAACATGAAAATAAAGAAGAAACCTATCCAAGACTAATCAAAGGAAAAGAAAGAATTTAAATTATCATTATTATGAATAAAAAAGAATATATTAGTAGAAATATTACAGTTAATGAGTGAACAATGAGTGGTATTACAAATAAAATTTTGCCCACACACTTGAAAATTTAGGTAAACTTTATTAGTTTAAAATCACAACTGAGAAAAGTTTAAAAACCATCATGCATACAAAATTAATTTAATTTTTTATTAAAAGTTTTCCTCAAAGAAAAGTCCACCACTCAGTAAGTATAGCAGTAGCAACCTTGAGTAGCTTCAGTAGCCAGTCCTCTGGTTCATCTTACTGTTAGATTCTGCTAGCCTGGGGCTTGGCTGTCTCTAGCATGACATCTGCCCAACTGGTACGGGGCCCAGAGAAGCAACTTATCTAAGAGTAACTTCTGTGTTCTCCTTCTAGTTCCAAAAATAAACTTCGCACTCCCTTTTTGTGTGTGCTCCCTGAACCCTCTCCAATCCCAAGACTCCACAACCGGTGGAGCTTTTCACCTCCAACCCCCAGTAAATTTTTCTGCTTCCTGCTTTGTGCAGGCAGATGCTCCTTCAAATCAGCTGTAGATACGTCATTGTGCCCACCTCCCAAACTCCTCCCCCAGCCAGACCTGATAAAAGTAGTTCCACTTCTTTGTTCTCACTGAGAGTGCCTGAGTCTCTTCTGCAGCCCTTTTTTTCTACTTTCTTTTTCTATCGCGCCAAAATCTTATCAAGATCTTATCACTTACATTCCAAAGTGCCATCACCATGCTCTGGGTTCAGGGAATGAATGACTGTATTTTAGGGATCCTACCCTGAAAACTAGGCAATCCAATTTCCCTCCTTATTCTTTCAGTTTCTGATTTACTTCTTCCAGATTGTGAAATGGAACTGTAGCCAAAATGCTTCTATGTGGTACTTTGGTTTGTATTTTGCATTTTACATTTTGTATTTTCTTAGCATTGTGTATTTGTCCTCTATGAAATAAAAGCCTTCTAAAAGCTTTGATCATGGCTAGAACACTAAACAATTTACGTATTTACATTGAGAACAACTGAGTGATTCTGAAAGAAAGGAATAAGAATTTGTATCATCCAAGAGAGATTCCCACATACTTTCTTTCTTTTTTTATATTTATTTATTTATTTGTTTGTTGATATTTATTTATTTATTTATTCGAACTCAAAACCTTGCACTTGCCATGCAGGTGCTTGTGCCACTTAACTATATCCCTGACTTTTTTAACTTTTTTTTTTTTTTTTGTACCAGGGATTGAACTCACAACCTCACGCTGGCCAGGCAGACGTTTAGGCCACTGAGCTAAATCTCCAGTTCTAGTTTTTGAGACAGGGTCTCACTATGAAGTTCAGGCTGACCTTGAACTCACTTTGTAGCCCAGGCTGATCTGGAACTCA
>RJWM01020714.1:0-36648 GCA_004363535.1 Dasyprocta punctata | reverse complement strand
TGCGCCACCACGCCCGGCTATGTTGTTGTTCTTAAGATTGTGGCTATCTTTGTCTCTTTGTAGAGTGTCTTTCAGTACTCTCTGTAGTGTTGGTTTGGTGGCCATAAATTTCTTCAGTTGTTCTTTGTCATGAAAGTATCTTATTTCTCCATCAATTTTTAAAAATAGTTTTGCAGGGTACATCAATCTGGGTTGAAAGTTATTTTCTTTCAGGATTTGAAATACTTCACTCCAAGCTCCTCTTAACGTAAAGGTTTGTGTTGAGAAGTCTGCCGTGATTCTGATGGGCTTTCCTTCATAGTTGATCTGATTGTTTTCTCTGACAGCTTTTAGTATTTTGTTCTTGTGCTGTATTTCTGATACCCTTATTATTTTATGTCTGGGTGAAGATTTATTTTGGTTATGGTTAACTGTGGTTCTGTATGCCTCAGTTACCTGTATTTCAGATTCTCTTCCCATGTTTGGAAAGTTTTCTGCTATTATTTTTGTGAACAGTCTTCGCAGGTCATTAGTATTGACCCCTGCTTTTTCATTGATGCCTATTAATGTTATGTTGTTTCTCTTGGCATCATCTTGCAGCTCTTGAATTGTTGTGTCTTGGTTCCTTACTATTTTTAAGAGATCTTTTCTTTCATGGCTATGATCGCCCAAGCTGTCTTCAAGATCTGAGATTCTATCTTCAGCTTCATTCAAGCAGTTTTTCAAACTTTCCATGGAATTTTTCATTTCCTGCATTTCCCTTTGCATCTGTTTCATGCATTCTATTTGTCTTATATTGTTCATTCAAAGTTTTGATCATTTTCTCAAGTTCTTCTATTTTTTTATCTTGCTCTTCTTTAGATACACACAAAATTTCTTTAATAATGATTCTCATTTCATTTTTTAGATGAGAGAATATTTCTGATTTGAATTTCTCTATAGCTTCATCGAGCTGTTTCTTTATTGCATTTTGTATCATTTCCGAAAGTCTTGGAGTCAACTATGAACTGAAACCTCTACAAACTGTGAACCAAACGAACCTTTCCTCATTTAACTTTGGGTGTTGGGTATTTTGTCTCAACAATGAAAAAAGTAACTAAGACAGTTGGTAAGTTCACTGCCTTTCCTTGCCGTTTACTTATTGCCCTGTATCTGTTTGGCTTTCTAAATCATCATTCCTTCAGATGAATACTTGAGAACCCACTGTGTACTAGGCATTTTGCTAGAGTCCAGAAAAGCAATACTAAGCAAAACCTAACAGTCTCTCTTATGTAGCTTGTAGTCTAAGAGATTGAGACATTATTCAGGCAGTTATAAAATTAAATGTAAAAGTGCCGACTGGTTAGTATTAAAGTACAGTGAAGGCATGTGGATGGGTGATTTGACCATAAGGAAAGTTCCCCTGAGGAACTGATGATTGAGAGCTGACTTAAGAGTAAGTCAGCTAGACAAAAAGAAGAGGGAAGAGCTTCTCATGTAGAGGGGACAACATATGCAGAGACCTACTTTTTTATATAAAGGCAATACAGTGTTTATTAAGGGCCAGTGTAACTGGCATAGAACTTAATGGGGAAAGATGGTACAAGAGGAAATTGGTAGCATAGCAAGATACTTACCCAATGTATTGCTTTGTAAGTCAAGCCTAGGGAGTTTTCCATTATTATAAACTGTGTGTGTGTGGAAGATGTTGTAGTTAGGGTTTGCAAGAAGAACAAGATAATATAGAAAATATAATTTATAGTATTGTTTTATAATAGCCCCCTAAAGAGTTAAATGCAAAGAAACTGCAGAAAATCTGTTAACACATTAAAGACCTAGAGAATCCTGCTGAGAGCCTGGATATGGCAATGTCCTGCATGAGTTCAGCTGAAGACCTAGAGCCCAGGACAATGACTTATTTCACGGATCTGCATTGGGAAGGCCCCAAGGTCGGTGGTGGAAGCTAGAAAGTCGTGCCAGTGGGATGAAGGATGTGTGCCAGCAGGCTGAGGGACCTGCACAGGAGCCAGGAAGTGACACTCAAAGTAAGGACCAGAGCTCCCCCGGAAAGTACCACAGCCATCCTCAGCGACAACAAGGTCCCAAGCCCCTCCAACGATGAGAATAGCTGAGTTCATTTCAGGAAGCCAGCATGACAAGCTTCTCATGGAGACTGAGCAGCACACATCTTCCCCTCTGGAGCCAGGAGGCGATGCTCAAAGAAAGGACCAGAGTGCCCCCAAAGTGAACTACAGCCATTCTCAGTGACAACAAGGTCCTGAGCTCCTCTGAAGATGAGAACAGCCAAGTTCATATCAGGAAAGAAGCTCAGCAAGCTCCTCCAGGAGAGCCCATGGCAACAGGAAAACTAACAGCACCAAACCACAACAACAACATGAAGAATTAGCAACACCAATCTCTTCCTGTCCAGTTCTCCTTTTTATCTTGGCAACAATCCTCAAGTAAGCCATCCACTCTCAGCACCATGCTGATTCAGCTCGAGGTATTACAAGTTCACCACCAGTTATCAGTCCTCCACAGGGGTGGATGATGTTTGTTTTCTTTTGAAAAAGATGACTTTCTGCTCTGTGGTGAGTAAATGAGAGCACTGTGGGTGGTTGCTGGCGGTTTTGTGGTGGTCCAGTGAAAGATGATAGTCCTTTGTGCTGAGGTGTGATGGCAGCAACCACAATATCAATGAAGAAAAGATATATTCCGAAGATTTGCCACTTTTGTATAAATTATATGAGATTAAATCATTTGAGAATGAAGTTTTCCACTTACAAAAGAAGTTCGAGAAACTGATGTAAAAGGCTTTTCCTTAGAAGGAGAATTATGTATGTGTGTCTGTACATGATATTGGGGGCAGAGATTAAAAAAACTGACAGAATTGGAAGAGGAGAACTTTTTTTTTTTTTCATTTTCACTTCATCCAAAAGAAAGAAAATGAGGCTAGGCATGGTGATGCATGCCTGTGATCCCAGCAGTTGGGAGGCTGATGGAGGATCACAAGTTCATGGCCAACCTCGACTACATAGTGACTTCACGCTAGTTTGCACTACAAAGCAAGACCCTGTCTCAAGAAGCAAACAAAAAAAGGAAAACAACTGAGGTACTGTGGCTCATATCTCCCCTTCTTCCTCACTGCCCACTGAGGGTAAATCTAAGTCAGAATTGGACGTTGCTTTTTTTTTTTTTTTTTTTTAATGATTTACTCTGATGAGAACCACGTTCTTCTTAAAGTCTCCCTCTGTAAGCAGGACAGTAGTTAAGGTATATTGTATGGTGGACACCATCAGCTGGGTTTGAGGCCCAGCCATCTCTTTCTTTCTCTCCTCTGTAGGATACATCAATTTTTGTACTCCAAAACTTAGATAATGGGGACATGCAGGGGATGATTAAAAGGGCTACCACCCACATTGCCTTTTCAAGCAAAAAATTTCTCAAGTTCTCACTTTCCAACTTTGTTTCACTAAAGAAGCAATACACACAAGGGATCACAAAGTTTTTGCTCTTGAGTCAATACAGTAGTGTGTTTTTTTGTCATCTGACTGTTGATCCTTATATAAACTTTGGGTTGAGAATCTGAAGAGGGCTGAATAGTGGAATTCAGGCACCACAGATCAATCCAAAACCTCCAACACAAATTACATGGACCAGGTAACTGTTTATTTCCAAGTTTGCCTCATCTTTTGGGTCTTCTGTTTTCTTACTAGCATAGGGAATGCTTTGTTCGATCTTAAATGTTTAATGCAGGTACTCTCCTCTACCAGTAGCTGTTATTTTGTGTTTCCTCCACAACATTAGTTTAGTTGAATTACTTAAGTTTTATGTAAGAAAGTTTTAAAATGGGTAATTAATGCCATAACTTTGAAATTAAATTAATGCCATGCCTTGAGAAAATTTCAGACTAGAAGTTCACTTCCATTTCTCGTCTGAGAATTTTTACTGTCATCCATCATTCCCTGTGACGTTCTGCACTAAACCAAATGACAACTTAAAATTCCATACTAATATCACAAAGGCCCCCCCCCAGATTTTACCATTTGAGCCTTGGTATTAATTATTAATTTCCCATATCTATGTTCTATGTTCATTCTCATTTATTTTCTCTCATTCTCATTCTCTATTAAAAGCGAAGTAGGGAGGTGGATCTGTCCCAAATGGAAAGGGGAGCAAGAGGTGGAGGGATGGAGAAGGAGATAAAGAAAAATTACAATGTGTTGTTTACTAGTACCAGATCCCCACAAGGAATGTAAACATTATGTACTGCAAACATATACTAGTAAAAAATGCCTGGGGGGGAAGAGTAATTGAATTCCAAATATTTGCTCTTCCTGGTTTCTTAAACTCCCAGACAGCACTTACTTAAGTGCTTGAGTGCAGTCAGAGTACCTCCTTCAGCAGACCCTGGCTGAGCTGTGTCTCATTGGAAGGGATTTAGTTAGTGTTGATACAGGGGAACGAAACTCCCGGCCTGCTATATGCCCAGTATGAGTTCGTGTTCTCTAAAATTGAAGAATGAATTTCAGGAACAACGGAGGTTAAGAACAGAAATATTTATTGAGAGAAAGAAAACTTGTGTCTGAGAGAGAGCCAGAAGGGGTCCCAAGTGGGTTGCCAAAGATTCTTATCTTTTCTAGTGACTTTTATAGAGTAAAACCATGATGGGAAAAACTGGGAACTCGCAAGGCAGACGGGTTTGAGGTGGGACAGAACTGTGGTCAACCAATGAGATTAATTGTTTAGGTAAAATTGACCAAATCAGGGACAAATGGGGAAGCGAGTCACATAGCAAGCAAGCATTCTTACGAATCAGTGACTTTCTGTAGGGGATTGGGATGGTAATTCCTGGCTTCTCAAGATGACCCATACCTAATTCCTCACGTTTTTACTTACGGTGTACTTGCATTTGTTTTGCCTTCTGTCTTGAGATCTGGCCCACAGCGAGAGGTGTGTGTCTCTTCCAAGGTCACAAGACATCTGGTCCTCTGTACCGGTTCCTTTGAGGGCCTAGCCCTGTCTGACTGCCTGTAATATTTCTAACTAAGTTGCCTGTAACAGTGACAAGTACAAAGCCAGATGTCTCCAATTTCAAGAGGGTTGGTGCCACAGGTTTTCATTATGTCGAAGGATCCCTAGCTCTTACAGTTAGCACAGCCTCATTTCCATCTCTGCAAGCTGAAAAGATACAAACAAATCTCCCATTTCTATACTTTACTGCTAGCAGATTATTATACAGTTTGGCTCACCTGATTGTTCCCAGCCAAAGACAGAACAAAAACTTCTGTTTCTAGGGAAAATGGTTTTCAAAGAGAACGTGGTGAGGGATTTATCTTTTGACAAGTTACTAATCTATGTTGGCTATCTGTAGTCGTCACTGTCAGTCTAAACTCAGCAGGAAGGAATCAAGAGGCTAATGGGGCACTAACAACCTTTAGGAGAGAATTTATGTGCAGTGATTCCTCTCTTTCTTTTGTTTTGGTTTTGTTTTGTTTTGTTTTGTTTTGTTTGGGTTTTTTTTGTATTAGGGATTGAACTCACAACCTCTTGCCTGCCAGGCTAAATCCCCGGCCCTATTTCTTTTCTTTTTTTTTTTTTTTTTTTTTTTTTTTCCTATTTTTTTCAAGACAGGGTCATGCTTTGTACTTCAGGCCGGCCTTGCTCATGTTGTAGCACAGGCTGGTCTGGAACTCACAACAGTCCTCCTGCCTCAGCCTCTCGAGTGCTGGGATTAAAGGCGTGCGCCACCACGCCTGGCTTCAGTGATTCTTTTCTAGCATATGACACATACTTTTTCTTGGACAAAATGTTAGAAATTTTTTATGGTGATAGACTCAACTACTGACTACCTAGCGTTTTCTTTCCTTCCCTGTTGTTCCTCTTGCATATTTAAAGCTTAATTTCTTTTTTGAACCCTGTATTCTTGGCAATTGAGTGCTGATTGAGCTCTGGCTAGTGACAGAACCTTTGCTCCCATTTGAGAGAAGAGTGTTACACGTTTGTAGTAGGCAATTTTGTCATTCCTGATTGTCCTGCACCTTTGTGTATCCTTATGATCCTAACTTGTGGTGAAACTTCTCCTATGAATCCTGCTTCTGGGAGTCTTTCCTGTTTTCATCTCCCTTTGCCTCAGCTGGAGAACAACCCATACATATTCCTTTAAGGCCTGTGATTCCATAGGGGCCAGTGCGCCCTGTACAGTGTACTCCTCAAAACCTTGCCTTTCTTCAGTGTTTGAGTTTTCCAGGCCTCGCAAACTCAGTGGCAGCAGACACATTCCCCTTACCTAATTGTGCCCAAATGGGTTATGTCTCTAGTGTCTCCTTTTCTCCTTTCAGGCAGCCCCAGCTGACTTGTTAACATGCTTAAGTTGGGTCTTTTTTTTCCTACATCATATAAAGTTGAGTTGCTTAGATAAGAATACCCTCCAGGCTCTGAGATAACTATTTTAGTATACTCCAGAATTCTTTTCTCAATTCTTCTTTGGTCTATATTACTGTCCTTGAGTAAACAACAGAATAGCTAATTTTTCCTTAGTTCTATCATTTAAAGGGCAGATAAATTAAAGTGAATTTCCTTTTCCTTTCAACGCAATTTGGCCTAACTTGTCTTATGTTTTCCTTGGAAATCTCCCCTTCCCTTTAGTTTAATTTGGTTGACTGGGTTGGTTGACTGGTTGGTTTTTTCATTTTCCAACTTAGTCATTCAGATTTGTTTTTATTTAAGTCTAATCTGTTTTTCTTTGCTTTTTTAGACAAAGATGATTCCTAGAGAGGCATTTTATTTTTCTAGGTTATCAAGGCTTTATTGAGGCTTTTCTAGTAATCCAAAAAGATGATTTACCCCATATAGTAAAGATTCCATTTCCCTTTATCTTTTCAGTGATTTAAGTCCCATCACCCAACTGTGGTTGACTCTGCAGTCTGCTCAGTGGCATATAGCCAGTGCCAACATGAAATCACACTGGGAGGGACTAAGTGTAGAACCTTGTGGACAAGCCGCATAAGTCCAAAGGTTAGTCATTCCTCAGTCCCCTCTAGAGATATGATGCAGAATCAAATTTGGGGCCATTGTATGTGCACCTCCTTGTTAATGACAGCATGTATCGTTAAATGCTAGAAACCCATATATTTTCACATGGACCTAGTAGATGCCTTTGGCAGTCCAGCCTAGCAAATGTGATAAGGAGTTCAAGATTACTGCATCAGTAGATGCCTAAAATGCCTGGCTATTTTGAGGTGAACCTTTCCTAGAACTAAAGACCTCTTCCTGAAAAGCCCCCAAAGAATGCAAGCACCAACACATGGACCAAAGTTTCTGTCTTCCTCTGTGATCCATTGGAGTGCGTGTGTGAATGGATTTAAGGGGCTTTTTTCCACTTCTGGTTCTGAACAATGAAGAAGCAGTCATAGACAGATAAATTAATGGTGAAGACAGACTGGAAGACAGCTTTTACCTGAGCATAAAATTGGGCTTCCTGTTCTTTGTCCCTTAAACTAAACTTTCCCACCCAGATTTAGGCACAGTGGCCAATGAAGAAACACTCTTCCCTTACCCTAGAGGACCAAGCCCACCCAAGTTTTGGAACCAGCTTCCAGAAATGAGGCCTGGCTATATGTTTGGTGATCTCTTGCTCATTCTGTAGTCACTGTCCTATATGTGAAGAAAAGGACCAAAACCTCCTTCCTAGAGGTGGAAGGGGTACTTTAGGAATGAAGAATCTAATGTTGTCTCTAAATGATTATCTTGATACCATTTTTTCAATTATCTGATCTCCTACCACATTTTAAAAAATTAATAAGACATTTTAGAGCAGTTTTAGGTTTATAGAAAGATTGAACAGAAAGTACTGTTTCCATTTAGTCCCTCACTTTGCCCATGGTTGTCGTTATTAGCCTCCATTAATGTACATTTGTTAAAACTGACAGATCTGTATTATTACAGTTATTAACTAAAGTCCACAGTTTACATTGGAGTTTATTCTTTATACATGTTGTGAATTTTGACACTTGTTTGATAAATAGCCACAATTACAGTGTAGTACAAAATAGTTCACTACCCTAAGTAATCTGTGTTCTACCTTCTCACCACATTTTTGAAATGGTATCTTTATTATTGATTGATGAAAATGCCTCACATTTCTTAGGTGTTTTTTTGTTGTTGTTGTTGTTGTTGTTGTTCTTTTTTTGTTTTCTATTTTGGTTAAGACAGGGTATCACTATGTAGTTCAGGCTGGCCTTGAACTTGCAGGAATCCTCCTGCCTCAGCCTCCCAAGTGCTGGGATTATAGGCATGCACTGCCATACCCAGCTCTTTCTTTTTTTTCTTTTTCTTTCTTTTTTTTTTTTTACTCGACTGTTATCATGGGACCAGCTCTTTCTTGATAGTTATTTTGTTGTAGTTGTAACTTGGAATTTTTTTTCTCATTTTTGTTTATGACTTAACCAATCAAGATAGGTTAGTAAGTTGCCTTTTAGTATTTATCTTGTATTTGACCATCTTACTGACTTTTCATATTCTACAGTGGTAAATTGATTTGTATTTATTGTCTCACTAATTTATTTAGCTAAAATTTCTAGAACAAAGTTGAATGATTCTAATGACAATGGTGTATATACCTTGTTTCATCAGGAAATGAATTTTTAATTTTATCATGCACCTTTTTGACTTTTTTTTGTTTTGTTTTGTTTTGTTTTTTGCGGCACTGGGGATTGAACTCACAACCTCACGCCTGCTAGTTAGGCATGCTTTTTGACATCTTTTGAAATTTTTCTACATAGAGGTTTTCTCTTTTAAACTTTTTATATAGTTACAGTAACAAAATCATTGTTCTTGAACTCTCTTTTCCTTTCTGGAATAATATTTGACTAATAGCCTTCTGAGTTCCATTAGCAAATATTTGACAAGTTCATAAAAGAAGAAAAAACATAAAATGTGATAGCAACTAGCTAGCAGTGAAAGAAAAAAGATAATAATGAAGCATAATAAACAACCTAAAAGAATATGGTATAAGATGAACATGTAATCCCAGCACTTGGGAGGCTGAAGCAGGAGGATTGCTACGAGTTTGAGGCCAGCCTAGGCTACAAAGTGAGTTCAAGGCCAGCCTGAATTGCTGCATAGTGAATCCCTGTCTTAAAAAAAAAAAATTGTTATAGATAAATATGAAGGAATAAACTCTACTAAAAGTTAGTGACTAAATCACTGCCTTACTCTATTTTCTGCTCTTGTAACAGAATACCACAGACTGGGTAGTTTATAAACAATAGAAATTTATTTGGTTCATGGTTCTGCAGGCAGGAAGTCCAGGTCTTTTGTGTTGTGTTGTCCCAGGGTGGAAGGCAGAAAGGTAGGAGGCATGCTTGCAAAACAGGAAGTTTAGCCAACTCATTCTTTTTTTCAGGAACCTACTTCTATAATAACTAACTCCTGCAATAACAGTATTGCAGCTTTCCTTTGCTGGGGCAAAATACCTGACGTGCAACGTAAAGGAGTGGTTTATTTTTGGCTCATGGTTTCAGAAGTTTCAGTTCATAGTTGGCTCCAAGGCAGGAACATGGCGAAAGGATGTGGTGGGTGAAAGTTTCTCAACTCATGGTGTCTGCGAAACAGACCACAGTACAAGATGGAGAGGAGAGAGCCAGGAAACATATAGTCCCCTAGGTCATGTCCCCATGACACCCAGACATGCTTAGCAGTGTGCTTTACTAATCTCCTAGGTACCTCTCAAGCCAATAATAATCTCAAGTTAGTAATCAGAATTACTCATCCCAGGTCCACCCTTTGTCAACTTGACACCCAAGCACATCTCCTTAAACCCTATTTAATGTCCAATTAGAGATAATAACAAGGTAATAATTCTGCCTTACGTGATGTAACTATCCTGCATACAAACAAAAGCACTAATTCCTTCTATAAAGTCTCAAAAGTCCAAAACCACAGTTGCCTTGACACTCCAGGCAGACTTTTAGCTGTGGGCCCCTGTAAAATCAAAAAGCAAGTTATGTGTTTCCGGGACACAGTGGCACAGGGTAAGCCTTTATATTCCAAAAGAAAGAATAAAAGGATGGAAACAAATCAGACCAAAGCGAGACTGAAACCCAGCAGTACAAATATTCAGCCTTCTACTCCATGTCTGGCATCTGGGGCACATGGTAGCAAGATGTGAGCTCCAGGGGACAAGGGCAGAATATTTCTCAATTCATGGCATTTGGGAGCAGAGAATAGAGAAAGAGCTTGAGAAAAAGAGGCCAGGGAGCAGATATAATCCCCAAGGAGAACCCGTGACATAGCCAAACATTTAGAAATGTGCTTTACTAATCTCTTAGGTATCTATCTCTCAGACTAATCAAGTTGGCAGCTAAAGATCAGCCATCACAAGCAATTAATATGTAAGGACCAAATCATGTTGTGAAGCTCCGACCTCTTAATGCCATCACAGTTGTAATTAAATTTCAACAGATGTAGAAGGGACATTCAAATCAGACCACTCACACAAAATCTGTGAGACTAAAGGTTCAAAAAATTGAGAATAAAAAAATGCAAAGATATAGCGTATATTTAGGGGGACGTGAACAAAAGAACTGCAAGTTAATTTTGCTTAAGTTTAACCAGTAAGCACGTATTACTCAAAACTTAGGGCATTTTTTAAGTTTTCCACTCTTCAACTCACTTTGAACTTCTTGCCTGTCATTGTCCAACTTAGCTGGGTCTCTTGTCTTTTCTTGTTGTCTGGATATACTTCTTAGCTAATTAGCAGCAGGAGGGAGCCATTTTTTCTAGGTCAGTGTCATCTCTTGTTGAAAGTTACTAGTCAATTCTAATACATATTGACAAATAGATTACCACTTGGACACAAACGACCCCTCCCACTTCACCTCCATATATACAACATTAATATCCAGCTGCAGATTAATAGTAGACCAAAATTCAGTTGCCATATAATAATACCCATTTCTGTACATTCTTGAGTGTGTTGTAAATTCATTTAACTTATAAACCGCTGATTTCTAGGTACGTCTTGGAAATCTTTTTGCTCTATTTAGATTGAGCCCCTTGTTTTCTGTAAATTCCCATCAATAGCTGTAGATTCCTCCCCTGTAAGGACTCTGTGATGTGGTATGATCTGATTTGCTTATTATTCCTATCCATTTTATCTTTCCAGCTCCTGCAGTTGCCCTTGTGCCCTCCTGAGTCCAGCTCTTTCTTAAACAACTTGATGATGATAACCAAATAGTTAGCTTGGTTTTTACTGCTTTATATTTTTTAGTGTACTATATGACAAAATAATCTGAGTGGCTACTCTGCAGCCTTTCCCAATTTAAAAGAAATAAAAGGTTAAAAACTCAACGTACTCTGAAGGTTTTTATTAGCAAAATCTGCATATAATTTTTAGCCCTAACCCAGTGGTGGTGAATCTTCAAATAAACTGTAAAAGTGATATTTTGTGCATCTTTTAGCTTGTTACTTGGCACCTACTTCCTCTCTTACTTTAAACGTTACCATCTTAATTGGATTCTACTCACAAAATAAAGAAGTAGCAACTATTTAAGTAAAATAGGTATTTTAGCAAAATACTTAAAATTTGAAAAAGCCATGTCCTGTGAGCTACTAAGCCATTATTAACATATGTAACAGATAGGTTTTTGTTTGTTTTTTACTCTTGAGTATATTGACACCTTCATATTCTCGGTACCTAAAAGTACCTTAGTGCATCATGAGGACCAGTTTCTCTACCTGCTTAACCTATACGTTGCTACTTTAGCTCCTTTAAGAAATTGAAATTTTGATTTTTGAAAAGAGCATATAGTTTTCCTTGAAAATCACCTGTAAAAGTTACAGTAAATCTTAATTTTTAAATAGTTTATTTTCTTCAACATTTTAATTGTTTATTCTAGCTCTGCCTTCTTCCTACAGCCCACAGTGGCACCATTTTGGCTGTGGTCAGAAATCAAAAGTTAAAACTGGTTGCTATTCAGTTTCTATCTGAAGTCTGTTTGAGAGTAGAGTTATTTAAGGAAAGATTGTTGAGGGGACATTTGGTTCATGTACTCTGTATCTGTACTGCTTTATTTCAAGTTAAAGCTATAAGGACTACTTTCTTTGGAGGTACAATTTATGCTCTGGATTTTATCAAGGATAGATAATTGGGGAAAATCACATAAAACCAGATTGCTATGTTTGAAAAATCGTCAAGCATTGCCGTTATGTCACGTATTGTCTCCCAGAAAAACTAACCATAAGAAATATCTTGGGATTTGTGTCAGGAAAAAAACAAAAAGAAAAAACCTGGTTTCTTGAAGGATTAGTAAACTTCTTTGTCGCTGATTATGAGGAATTATTTTTCCTCTTCAACATTGGGAAGCTCAGTGTCAAATTTTGATGCTCTTTGACAGTAACTGTGTAAGTCCTTTTTGAATATGTCATATAAACAAATTCTATGCTAGAAGAAGAATAGATTTAAGTGAAAAATAGCAATAAGGCATTTGGTTAAGCACCTGTTTATGCATTGCTAAGATATGGCTACTAAGCCCCTTTTAATTTTGTGTATTTTTCTTTTCAATAGAAAACACTGTGTGATGTGATTCTCATGGTCCAGGAGAGAAAAATACCTGCTCATCGCGTTGTCCTTGCTGCAGCCAGTCATTTTTTTAACTTAATGTTCACAAGTAAGTATCTTAAAGTGAAACCTGCCATTATTTTTCTCTGTGAGAATTAGATGAGATCTAATATGTCACTTTTTGTAGTTTCTAAAGCCCTGTAGAATTTAAGGCTGTAAAACAGTAAATGGTCAGAGGAAAAAAATGTCCTTCCATTAGCACTAAGGGCCTGGTGCCTAGGTGGGCGTGGTGGCACACACCTTTAATCCCAGCACTCAGGAGGCTGAGGTAGGAGGAGCATTGTGAGTTCGAAGCCAGCTTGGGCTACAACGCGAGCACAAGGTTGGCCTGAGCTACATAGTGCGACCCTGCCTCAAAAAAGCCAGGGCTGGGAGTTTGGCTCAGTGGCTTAAGCGCCTGGGCGCAAGGTTGTGAGTTCAATCCCTGGTGCCGTAAAAAAAAAAAAAAAAAAAGGCCTGGTACCTTTGGTGATGAAAATATAGCTTTTACTCAAATACTTATGTTTTTTTTCTTCTTAATCTCAGATGGAAAGGCAGAGGAGAAGATATATTTGAGGACAGTATATCTAGCTGGTTATACTAAGAGAAGGTGAAGGATAAAATATAGCTGTTGTCTTAGAAAGAATCTTATATTTGGAATTGAGAACTGAGTCCAAGTCCTGGTTCTTCTACTTAGTACAGTTTTATGATCTTAATCAATTTAAATAATGCATCTGCCTCCAGTTTTCCTTTGATGTTCTAGATCCTCACCAGGATGTTTAGGAGGAATGAGAGCCTGGCAGGCAATAGATGACTAGACTACATGATTATCATTGTTGTCATAGGTTTACTCCAGCCATTTTGCTCCTAACAACTTAATGCTGCTAGACTATTTCAGGAGTTGGGGGAAACTAAATTTTGTCTCCATATTTAGTATTCCCTGAAATAGTCTGGTTCCTCAGTTAAACTTGGGATGCTACTCATGCCATTTCTGTTTCTCTTCATTTTAGCTAACATGCTTGAATCAAAGTCCTTTGAAGTAGAACTCAAAGATGCTGAACCTGATATTATTGAACAACTTGTGGAATTTGCTTATACTGCCAGGTGAGTTTAGAAGAATCATTTCTATTGTAGAAGAGTGGGCTATGGTAGGAAAAAAAAAAAGCATTGTTGTAACAAATTGGTGTGCTCCAGAGTCCTCAGAACAAAACACTGTAAGGATGGAATTGGAGAGTCCTATGCTATGTGAGAGTATATCCTACAATAATTTTTTTAAATAATAAAAATTTGAGGGCATTAACACTCGCTTTAACTTATTTGCAGAATTTCTGTGAATAGCAACAACGTTCAGTCTTTGTTAGATGCAGCAAACCAGTATCAGATTGAACCTGTGAAGAAAATGTGTGTTGATTTTTTGAAAGAACAAGTTGATGCTTCTAATTGTCTTGGTAAGAAATATCAGATTTCTGGTATTTAAAAAAAAAAAATCCTCATTGTTTATTTTTTTAAAAAGCATGGGGTTAAGTATCATCACTTAACCTTAACGACATTATCCATTAGAACATTTTCTAGGAATAACATTTAAGAGGTTAGAGAGATATATGTTTGTCTGGGCAGTATCAAACCCAGTAAATATGTGAGTAGATGTGATGGGACAGTTGAGCTAAGCACAGTGCGTCGGTAGCTACAGAACTGCTTCTATCTGCTTTCAGTGTAGCCCCAGTCATGGTTGTCACTACTGACCGATTGGAAAACTCCTGTCTTAATTTTCTCCACCTCTCAATTTTCTGCTGCCCCAAAGTGCTCAACAATCTGCTTCCACAACTGCTAATGGAACTCATAGAAGTGGATTGAATTGGGCAAAAAGACTAATACAGAGTTTAAGGAAATCCAGTAGTTGGGGGAACCACAAAAAAACAAAACAAAGCAAAACAAAACAAACGCCAAAATGAATGGCTTCTGTAAGCTAATTTAAGAAATGGCCTGCTCTACTGGTAGGGAACTTAAAAATAGAAAAGGATATATCTAAAAAAACCCCATGATTTTCATTTTTTACATTTAATCAAATGGAGAAACAGTAAATACTTCTAGAATTCAAGCGAAAGATCCAACAGAGGAAACTTCCTCATGATATAAAACAAAAATGCAAAGAAAAAGTCATTTAGTGAGATAATAAACGACCAGAGAAGCAGATACAGGAATACGGAAGTGAAGTCAGACTTCTGGAAAGAACAGATGAAGGAAAAGCAGGAATCAAAGATTAACAGAAGAAAACTTATTTAGGTTTTTAAAAAAAAAGTTAACCTCCAGGCTTAGTTATGAGTCTGCTTAGTGAACTAAGATTTTCTTCCCTTAAAAATACCTTTATATAGCCTGGTTTTTTTAGATAAATAAATGTTCTCATCCCTCACCCAAAGAAGACTTAGTGATATTTTTCATCTCTGGATATTAAAAATTTATAATTGGGGTAATAAGTCTTCTGGTACTAGATGGTGATGATGGTGGCACAGTACTATGAATGTGCAAAATGTTATCAGTGTTAAATTTTATGTTATGTGTATTTTACCACAATAAAAATCAAAACATAAGAATATAACAAAAAGGCCATAAATTATGTTTATCCCTCCTCATATACCCTTTTCAGTGTGACTTTAGTTCCTCCCAACAAGAGGGACTCAGGAGACTGGGGATGTGACCCATGGTAGAGCACTTTCCTTGCATTTGCAGGGGCCTGGGTTCAATACCTAGCACTGGGAAAGGGAAAAAAAAAAAGAAATGGAGTCTGTTATTCCCCTCTTTGTAATATGGGTGTGGCTGTGTAATTTGTTTTTTTGCCTGTGGGGCGTTAGCAAATTTAATCTGAGCACAGGATTGAAAACGGAATTTGGCCTCTTTTATTCTTAGGAGCCCTTCTACAGTCTTGAAAAGAAGATTAGAGACCATTTGGGACAGCTGACACCCATGAGATCAACCAGATAGGTGAACAAGCCAGTGTAGACCATCCAGCTTCGGCCAAACAACCAGCTGAAAACAGAGATTAGCCAGACTAGCCCAAATCAGAACCACCACTATTTGACCCATAGAATTGCAAGAAATAATACATTTTTTTATCTGCAGAATATAACAGCATAAGGTTTGTAAATGATAGGGGAGAAGAAAATAATTGCATTCTACAGCAGCCTTCATTTGGGATATTGTAAGGAAACAATGTGTTATCACCTATTGCCCTTTTGAGAAAAATATTGGAGAAAATATTAAAGCCAAGTGAGGTAAAGAGCTCAAGATTAAGATGTACTGGTTAGATTTCTGAGATACAAACAAAATAAAGTGACCTTACTGGTTTAAACAGAAAGGAAATATATTTAAAGCCTAATGGATAACTCAGTTGCCCAGAAATCTCAGAAGTCAGGCTTAGAAAAAATATAATACTTGAATAACACCAACTTGTTTAAATTTCACAGAATGTTTTACCCAGTGGCCAGAGAACTCTCATTGTTGTACAAATTGCTTGTAATATTTATTAATATTGATCACCAGCAACAGAAACTATGGAGGAACTAGAAAAGAAGAAACACAGACCCAACCCCTGTTTACAGTGCAACAAAATTTAAAATTAACCACATAAAGATACCCATTTCTTCCAACCCTTTTTCAGCACTTGGAAATTTAACCAAAGAATTTTTTTGTTTTGTTTTGTTTTTGTACCAGGGATCAAACTCGCAGCCTCGGGCAATGTTATAGGTTAATTCTACAAAGCTTCCAAGGAATAGATTGTTTATCTTACTGTATGTGAATTGTAACTCAGTAGAGAACATAGAAAACTTCTCATGCCACTCATTCAGCTAGGGTAGGATTACAGTAATACCAGCATTGAACAATGAATATGCGTGTGTGCATGCACAGATAAAATAAAACTTCAGATAATTTCATTTAGAAGCATTTATTTAAATAGTTGTAAAATGCTTTCCACAAATCAAATTAAATTCCATAGTAAATTATTTATTTATTTATTTATTTATTTATTTATATTTTTTATTTATTTTGGTACCAGGGAACAAACTTACAACCTTGCACCTGCCAGGCAGGTGCTTAAGCCACTGAGCCAAATTCCCGGCCCTACAGTGAATTTTTTTTTCTTTTTTTCCCTCGGCACCAGAATTGAACTCACAGCCTCACGCCTGCCAGACAGGCGCTTAAGCTACTGAGCCAAACTCCCAGCCCTAGTTTTTGAGGCAGGATCGCACTATGTAGCTCAGGCTGGCCTTGCGCACACGTTGTAGCCCAAGCCAACCTTGAACTCACAACGCTCCTCCTATCTCAAGCCTCCCGAGTGCTGGAATTAAAGGGGTGCACCACCACACCCGGCTGCTACAGTGAATTAAAAAAAAAAAAAAAATCCTTTCTCCTGTGTTGCAGGAGTCATAGGAGATGTGTGTGTGACAAGGACTGTAAGGGAACTCTGCTTTCCCCTCAGTTTTGCTGTGAACTTGTTATTGTGGGTGATGGGTTTCCAGGTTCTTGTAGGCAACAAACAAAGAACTGTGTGTTACAACAGTATGGGAAAAGCAGCAGTTTAATAAAGTTTAAATGGCAGAGTTATGCTCAGAGTGAGTAAGCTCACATTGACAGAATGGAAAACAGCGTGAGCCAAAAGGAAAATGGCCCAGACAGAAAGGATTCTAGGTGCAGAATGTGCCATTGGTCTAGCCTGTATGCCTCCTGGTCTGGAATTTTAGGAATTTCTGAAGTGGGGTCCAAGGGTCTTTGTTGTTCTCCTTTCTGTCTCCCTTAGGACAAAGGTTAGAGGGGGTTGGCTCTGGGGCTTTGCCCAAATTCATGGGAGTGAAGGGGGAGTGGTCCCATAGCCCCAGTTTAACTGTCCATATTATTCCCCCCAGAGAAACCTAGTCCTCAAAATCTTTTAAGGTTTGCAGAGGATGGAATGTCTGTCTTCTATAACTGCTTCTGGCTGAATAGGGGTGCTGGCCCTACCTACATGGAGACCAAGGAACTCTGGCCCTCCCTGATCTTAGGGGTTAAGGGAGGATTTATACTCTGCTTCCAAGGATTTACTGATAAGCTGTAGATGTGGAGGCAGGTTTTGGTCCTTGGTTTAGGCAGTTATTGGTAGTTTAACAGCTATTCAACAACAACAAAAAATTTTGACTAAGCCATTAAGTCATGTATAGTTCAAACAGTAAGGCTTTGAGAAATGTTAAATAAAGGCCCTGTCCTAGGAAGGAACCAGGATGCCCAATTCCAGATTTTTGGCCAGGATGCCCATGACTCGGATCATTCCTGGCAGATCTTAGAAATATGGTTGCCTAGATTTTGTGTTGTGTCTCTCACTATTTAAGGCTGATTGACAGGAGAGTTACATTCTTCTTGTGGAAACAAACATTCCTCCTTTATAGCAGCTAAGAGAGCAGTTTTGTGTAGCCACCACTGCTAGTGAATCTACTTGATTTTGGAAGATGGCAATACTCTGGGCAAATTAATCTGGGCCAGTGATTGTTAGGGTTTTGTGGCACAATAGAGAAGCAAAAAAGTAAAAAGAAGAATGCATTTATTGAGAGGATGTGGGAAGGAGCACACAACCCATGCGGTTGGGCCACCTCCTTGGACCAAATATGGGGGGTATATATGTGACCTTTGACTGGATGTGGCTGGAGTTTTCTTCGTGTGCACACCACCGGGAGAGGAAGAAGGAAGTTGTAATCGGTTGAAGGGGAAGGAGGAGGGAGTGGCTCTCTGGGTAAGCTTTTCTTTCCTTTTTTTTTTTTTTTTGCGGCACCGGGGATTGAACTCACAGCCTCACGTCTGCCAGACAGGTGCTTAAACCACAGAGCCAAACTCCCAGCCCTAGTTTTTTTGAGGCAGGGTCACACTATGTAGCTCAGGCCGGCCTTGGGCTCACGTTGTAGCCCAAGCCGGCCTCGAACTCACAATGCTCCACCTACCTCAGCCTCCCGAGTGCTGGGATGGGTAAGCTTTATTGATTTGGCATTCCACCATGTTAGACCACCACCATAATTGTATGTTAATTTATACTAGGGCAAAACTCTTTCAGTGGTGGTGAATATTTGAGAGCTTTCAGTGATACAAAAACCGACTGGGGTACTTGTGCCATAGGTTTGCCATCACTGATAGGCTTTCAGGTTCTTAGGTAACTTCTGATAATAGGAGAGGGTTATGATTAGGTTCAAGGTTTTGTGTAAGTAATGACTGGCCATTATCTCTTTGAGGCAGTTTTTGAGCTGAGGATCCTAAGAAAAACAAGGTAAAAGAGTTCATTTTATAACTTGAGGCACCTCAAGTGTGCTTGGTAGCTAGCAAGAGAGTAGCAAAACTAGCTTCATAATACACGCAGGGAGAGGGACCCTAATTAAATGTGGCAACTTTTCCCTTTTACTTAGAGGGAACAAAACAATTTACTTATCTGGATCAGCACACTGGTTGGTGTTTTCTTTTTTTTTCTTGCTTTTTTTTTTTTTTTTGTTGATACTGGGGATCAAACTCACAACCTTGTGCCTGCCAAGCAGGCACCAAAGCCATGGAGCCAAACTCGGCCCTATTTTTTTTTTTTTTTTTTTTTTTTTTTTTCTGCACCGGGGATTGAACTCACAGCTTCACGCCTGCCAGACAGGCGCTTACGCCACTGAGCCAAACTCCCAGCCCTAGTTTTTTGAGGCAGGGTCGCACTGTGTAGGTCAGGCCGGCCTTGCGCTTGCGTTGTAGCCCAAGCTGGCCTCGAACTCACAACGCTCCTCCTACCTCAGCCTCCCGAGTGCTGGGATTAAAGGCGTGCGCCACCACGCCTGGCTCCTATTTTTTTTGAGGCAGGGTCACACTAAGTAGTTCAGGCCAGCCTTGCTCACATTGTAGCCCAAGTGGGCCTCGAACTCACAACGCTCCACCTACCCTCAGCCTCCTGAGTGCTGGAATTAAAGACGTGTGCCACCACACCCAGCTCTGGTTGGTGTTTTCTTTTCTGAAAAGAACTTGAGGCCACCTACTGGTTCACAGGTCAACAAGGTTTGTGTTGTCTCCTGGTGCCTCAGCTTGTGCTCTACTCTGAAGAGATGAATTTAACAAGTACTGAAGAGTCCATAGGAATAGAAAAAGAAGGCTTCTTTGAGATCAAGGACAGAGAACCAATTACTGATGTCTCCTGGAATCTGTGCAAAGAGGGTTTATGAATCTGCTCCTAAGGGGTAACTAGGTACCACTGCCTTGTTGATGGTTCTGAGATCTTGTGCTAGGTGACAATGTCCTGACGGCTTGACTGTCGGTGAAATGGTTGTATTGCATGGGGACTGACATGGCACTAACCCTGTAGCCAAAAATTTGTCAATAATGAGTTTACCCCTTGCCTAGCCTCTCTTTTAAACTAATATCCTTCTATGAGGATATAGATCAGGATCCTTCAGCTGATTGATTATTGGAGTGGCCTTGGCAGCCCTTCCCGGGATGCCATCATGCTCTACTTGGGGATCAACTCTTGGCAGAGGAATCTGGCACAGTGGAGCCAGGTTGGCTGAGTCTCGGGCAACTAGGACATAGATTGCCAGAAGTTTAAATGGCAGAGTGGCCCTGAGCAGAAAGAGTATATCTTCCAATTACAGGGATGGGGCATTTTAGTATTATCAGGAAGGCAGTTTAGAAAAGGAAATTTCCCAACCAGCAGTTTAGTGTGGGGATAAAGAAAGCTGACCAGTTAACTCCTTCAAGACCCAAAACAACTGAGGAACGGGATAATAACTCGTCCAAATATGAGATTAGAATTAAGATGCCCCAGTATTGCAAAGAAAGGTTCTTTGTTTGCCTACTACATCCAGAGTTACCCAAGACTCCTGCAAGGTAATGGGGATGTCCTTGCGCTGGGGCTGAACAGACTGCCTGTCCAGGCATTCTTCCCTGGCCAACATGGTGGTAGGTGACTTCATCCTCTTCTAAGAAGGGCAGTACCTCCTCTGATGCCAAGGGTCCTCATCTTTGCTCAGATAGGCCCAGCAAAGACTTGGTGGCTTTTTAGGGTTCTCCCTTGTCCAGTGTTCTGATTGCTTGCACTTGAAGCACTCAGACTTGCCTCTATCACTCTTTGGATTAGTATTTCAGTTCCCCTTTGTGCTGTGGGCTTTATTATGAGCCTTATCCATTACGTGTAGCATGATTTTTTGCCTTACTGAACTCCCATTTGTCCTCTACTTTATCATGGTTGTTGAAGACTATGTAATCTATATCAACCAACTGACTTATCCCAGTTTATAGGCTCTGTTGGAGTTGCTGGAGTTTCTTCCTAATATCTGGAGCTGACTGAGCTGACTGACTAATAAAATACTGTTCCAGGATAATTTGACCCTCTCGAAACTCCAGGTTTAGATTACTGTATTTATGCAGCTGGATTTTCATCAGAGCCCTGACTGATAATCCTGAGCTTATGAGTCACAGGCTTGGGTATGCCCTGGCGCATAGCTACTAAGATGGTACACCCTTCATTTGATTTCTCCACCCCTAGTTTTATAATCTCACCAGGGCCCTTTTTGGGGCTCAGATAATGTATCAGTTGGCTGATTGCCACCAGGCATAGCTGCAGAGACTACATCATTAGCCTGTCTTGCAGCTCTTTTAATCTTTGCTCTTTCTATTGTTGTGCAGGTTGAAACCTGAATGAACTGGACATGTTTCCAGGTCAGATCAAAAGCTGTTGTTAGGGCATGGGGTCTTTCAGCAGACTTTCAGGGTCCTCAGAAAACTTTGCCACTTTCTCTTTGCATTTTCAAATATCTGTGGCTGAAAAAGGGACCTGAATTTGGATGGTATACCTGCTGCTTCCCAAAGGGGTAGAATGGTGGCAACCTTAGATGTTGAGTTCCCTCACTCTGGACCTTTATGGTAGATAGACCCAGACCTAGTATGGGGAGGACTCAAAAGGTTATCTTTATCTGCTGGGGGCACTGACTGTGCAGGGTGGTAAGGAGGTAGCCTGAAAAGGTAGTGGTGGGGTTGCTGACGAGGAAGTCATCAGCATCAGCTCTCAAGGAGGGATTAGTTCTATGGAAAAGATCAAGCTTTTGGTAGAGGGCCATAAAGACACGGACACAGGCACCTCTGACCATATTCTCCATCTCTTCTAGGGAGTCAGGTGGAATGGGCATTTGTGGGCAAGATGAATAGGAGTTAGGACCTGGGAACCTTACAGGCCATTTCCTGGATCTGTGTTAACCTGTTTAGCCCAGGACATACTGATAAAGACAAACTCCTTGGGATTAGGTCATGGAAACTTTATAGAGCATCCCTTGGGTCAGTCCGCACATGGAAGCCTTACAGGGCATCCTGTAATTCAGTCTCTGACCTGTTCAGCCAGAGTGACCTCTAGAAAAGCTGAATTCCCTGGGATTCAGTTAGAGCCTCTAGCCTTGTTTGGGCAGTAGCACCACTTTCATTGGACTTTTGATTCTTTGGCTACAATCTGCCTCCCGGACAGGGGGTCCAGATCTGTAATTTTGTACTGGTTATCTGTCTCTATCCAGTTATAAGATCATTTGATGTCAGAGTATACATGTCTAAGGAAGAGTAGTAAGTGCTTTCACTGCAAAACTTCCATGAAGCCCTGATAAGTTTCCCTGCATAGGCGCCTCTTGGGGACCCTGGTTGACAGAGGTGAGTGCATTTGACAACCAGTCTTTAACCACGACCCGTTACCTGGAGAAGTAAGGCAGGTGGAGCTTGCTTACTTGCAAAGAGGCTGAGGAAAGTCTAATGGATAAGGAATTGGTAGGTAGTGGTCTTGAGAACTGGTGATAGGACATGTCCCTAGAGAAAAAGAATCAAGCTTGGAAGGCTATCCAAGCTGCTATTTGCCTAAGAGAGGTGGGATTTCTGACTCTACTTCTGCCAGTAACCCAGGCAGAACCTAGTTTTAAAATTTGAGATTCCGAGGCTGGGTGTGGTGGCTTACCCCTGTAATCCCAGCGCTCAGGAGGCTGAAGCAGGAGAATCACTGTGAGTTTGAGGACAGCCTGAACTACATAGTGAAACTCTGTCTCAAGAAGACCAAAAATAATAATAACTAAAACTTTAGATTCTGTGTAATGCCCGCACCCCTTCTAATCCCTTCGTTTGTCCCCATCTCCCTCCATTTTTGCTAGCTCATGCCACAAAAAGGCAAGTTTCCTAGAAAACTAAAGTTTCACAATGAAGTCATTTAGCAGCTGCAGGTTATACATAATTTTAAGCAGGAAAATAAATTTAAGGCCAAAATTATCATAGTAATGGACCTAAGTAGGATGAGAGAGGAAGAGAGCTAGTGTTAGAGAAACAACCCCGAAGGCCCCAGAAAAGAGTGACTACAGGCAGGGATCGAGAAGCAGCCATAGGAACCTGGAAAGTCGTGGTAGAGAGCTGAGAAGGGCTGGAACAGCACTCTTCCCGCAGACCTGTGAGCCTCTTGCTGGCTGTGAAAACATGTAGGCCATGTGCTTCTCCTCCCCACAACACATGGGGGATGCGCTAGGCTCCTCTATCCTCCAGTTTCCTGCCCCTCCCTGATAACTAATGTTAGAAATTAGGATTTGAGACAGGGAGAAAGAAAAAGAGAAAAAAAATAGCCTTTTGGCTGAGTTTGCTGGAGTCAAAATACCCGCAGTCTCCACGCCTCTGTTTTACTTCCTGTTTCACCAAGATGTTACCATGGGTAATGGGTTCCTAGATGGGTTTCCATATTCTGTTTGCAATAATGAACTGGATGGTATGGGGAAAAGCAACAAAGTTTAATCAAGTTTGAAGGGCAAAGTTAACACTCAGATCAGGCAGTTCTTAGGTTGATGGACCCAGGTAAGAAGGAAAAAAGTGTAGGCACTGAATGCATGATTGGTCTAGCACTTAAGCATCCTAGCCTAGAATTTTAGGAATATCCAAGGTGGGCCCAGGGGTCTTTGTTGCTCTTTATTTCTCCCTCCCTTAGGACAAAGGTTGAAGGGACTTGGTTCAGGCTTTGCCCAAGTACAGGTGAGTGGAGGGGCCATGATCCCATACCCCCAATTACACTGTCTGTATTAAATCTAAAACCACTCTCCAAACATAAAGTTCACTAACTAAAATAAAAATATTTTATTTACTTGGAAATCCAACTTTTCAGTGTTCACAGATATCATGATTTGCTAAGAAGCTGTAAGGAAAAAAAATATTCAAAGTCATAGCAACAGATGCTGAAGGCATTTTTTTAAATTAAAAAAAAATTTTTTTTTCTGAAGGCATTTTTATGATTTTATTATTATGTTTTTATTTTTCCCCCTAATGATACTGGGCCTTCACACTGAGCTACATACGCAGCCCTTTGTTTATTTTTTGAAAGTGAGTCTCAGTAAGTTGCCCATTTGGCCTTGATCTTGTGTTCCTTCTGCCTCAACCCCCAGAGTGCTGGAATTACAGCATACATTATGGTACTTGGCTCATTACCTATTGTTGATTTTTTTGTTTGTTTGTCTGTTTGGTACTGGGGACCAAACAACCTGTGAGTGCCAGGATTAAAGTCATGTGCCACCACGCCTGGCTTATTGTTAATGTTTTTTTAAAACCATAAATTTGAAACAAAAAAATCTCACCTTATACTTATAAAAGTGGCCTGCTACAAGGTCACATACAAAAGTAGTGGTTTTATGTATAAGGGTTGCTATTTTTTGGGGGGGGCGGGTACTGGGGATCAAACTTACAACCTTGCGCCTGCCAGGCAGGCACTTACACCACTGAGCTAAATCCCCAGCCCCTACAGTTTTTCTGTAAAGAGCTAGACGTAAATATTTAGGCTTTGGGGGCCACATGTGATCCTTACCCATCTTTTTTCTCTTTCCTCATTTCATCCTCACTGGTTTTTGTTGTTGTTGTTTGTTTTTGACAACTATTTAAAAATAGTTGAAAATCTTTTCTTCTGACCCTAGGAATAAAACATACTGAAGGTTGAAGTTTTGGCCCAAGGATAGAGCTTTGCAGGCTCTTGATATGGAACATAAATAGCCAATTACAGGCAAAACTTCCTCCCAAACATGAAGTAAAAGAACTAGGAAAAGACTGAGTGAGAAATATATAGGGTGTGATGGTGAATCTTTTGGAATTTTCAACTGATACAGCCCAACACAGTACCTGCACCATAGAATCACTGCCACTGATACAGGGCTTGTGTCTATTTATGTTGGAGATCATTTAAAATCTGAATATCATGAATAAATTTATATCTTAACAAATTGGGTATATATCATGTTCTCTCTTTCCTTCTCTGTTTATGTAAGTATGTGTTATTGGAGATTAAACCCAGGGCCTTTGCACTGAGCTCCATCTCCAGCCCTTTTATAATTTTATTTTGAGACAGTCTCACTAAGTCACCTAGGCTAGGTTCAAACTTGTGATCTTCCTGCCTCCGCCTCACACAGTGCTGGGATTTCAGACATGAACCACTATACTCACATATGTCATGTTCTTAAACAGAGCTTCTCTGCATTGCGAAGTCAACTGTCTCCAAAGTAGTCCAAAAGTTCTGTGCAATCCTAATTAAAATTACTTGAGGATTTTTAAAGCTAATGCTTATTTCAGAATTTATTTGCAAGAGAAAATCATAAACAGTACCCAAGAGAGGTTTGAAAAACACTGAAGAGCTGGGTGTGGTGGTGCATGCCTTTAATCCCAGCGCTCAGGAGACTGAGGCAGGAGGATCGTTATGAGTTCTAGACCAGCCTGGGCTACAAAGTGAGTTCAAGGCCAGCCTGAACTGCATACTGAAACCTTGTCTCAAAAAATGGGGTTGGGGATTTAGCTCAGTAGTATAAATGCCTGCCTGACAGGCGCGAGGTTGTGAGTTTGATCCCCAGTACCGAAAAGAAAAGAAAAACACTGAAGGAGGCTTACCCTACACAGTATTAAAACTAGCCAAACGTAAGTCCAGTATTGGCATAAGAACAGACAAATTGTTGGAACAGAAAAGGACCCACATTTACAAAATACAAATTTTCCGAAGTTATACCTTATCTTTAATGTTTTTTAAAAGCAGTTTTGTGTTCTTTCTGTGTTTAGGTATAAGTGTGCTTGCAGAGTGTCTGGATTGTCCTGAATTGAAAGCAACAGCAGATGACTTTATTCATCAGCATTTTACTGAAGTTTACAAAACCGATGAATTTCTACAACTCGATGTCAAGCGAGTAACGCATCTTCTTAACCAGGACACTTTGACTGTGAGAGCAGAGGATCAGGTAACTAAATTTCCCTCTCACATTTTTCTTAGTAAACATTTCTTTATTAATACCTTACGCCTGATGTAATACATGGGAAGAAAAATAATCATTACAATGACTATATTTATCTTTGTATTAACATTATTTCAAAGGTGAGTTTCAAGGAAAAAATAAGTCAAGCATGCTTATAAGGGTCAGCTGTTTAAGAGTTGTGCTGCTTTGTAGAGAGAAAATTATTAGGTGCCATGTTAAGCAGAACGATCCCTCCCCAAAAGATGTCCACATCCTAGTCCCCAGAATCTATGTTACCTTATATAGTACGGTGGACTTTGAGAGTGTGATTAAGGATCTTGGGATGAGGGGATTATTCATATGGGTCTAGTGTAATCACAAGGGTCCTAAAATGTGGAAAAGTGATGTACCCTGAGAGTTAATCAGCCGCTTCTGGCTTCAAAAGTGAAGGCAGCCCACAAACCAAGGAAATCAACAGCTGCAGAATGCTGGAAAAGACAAGGAAGTCATTTGTCCTACAGCTATAGCACCTCCAGGCAACCTTGCTGACACCTTGGTTTTAGCTAACTATGACCCATTTTATATTCTAACCTTCGTAGCTGTCAGACAAATAGCCAGAAGTATAAGCTGACTGCAGGCATTTGTGAGCTGTTAGAGGGACCACTTGATATGCAGACTCACTTAGTTCTTATTTTTTAGCTCCACATCCCACTCTGTATTATAAACTTTTAAGTTTGTGGTAATTTGTTATAACAGCAGTAGGAAACTAGTATACTAATTATGAGAATCCTGTGCTTTGACTTTCTTTTGTTCTAAAAATAAAAGGTTTGCTCTAGGTCAATGATAGCAAACCTTTTAGAGCTTTCAGTAGTATGGACAGCTCCCTGGGGCAAGCATGCCAAAGGTTCCCCACCACTGCCTTAGGCCATGTTCTTTTGCCATGCCTTCTGATTGGCTCAGAGCATCAGTGCAAACTGACAGATATACTGGGTGATCTAAGTCAAAATAAAAAACTCAGTTCTCTACACCATACATGGTAGCATGTGCCTAAATTCCCAGCTACCCAAGAGGCTGATGTGGAGCCAGTCACTTGAATCTGAGAGTTTCATGACCAGCTTGGCCAAGTAGCAAGACCCTATGTCAAACCCTAAAACTCAATTCTGTGATCAAAATTAACTGACTCATATATAAGAAAAAAAATAATAACTTTAGACTGGAGAAGCCTGTCAAACATTACCTATACTACCTCTGGTCAGGTTAACATCATCAATGATGATATTGATTGCATGCATGCCTGTAATAAGAAATGGCACTTCATCTTAGGGTAATCCTCCCAAAAAAACTATAGCACTAGTCTAATGAATAAAGCAGTAGACACATCCAAATTACAATATCTGATCAGAACTCAAAACTGTCAAGGTCATCAAAAACAAGGTAAGTCTGAGACACTGTCACAGCTTTGAAAAGCCTAAAGATGATTTAATGACTAATTGTAATAGGATATCCTTAATGGAATTGTGAGACAAAAACAGCATTAGATAAAAATTAAAGAAATGTTTTAAAAATATGAACTTTTGTTAACAATATTGGTTTATTAATTATAACAATTGTATTACACTGATATAACCCGGATCCAGAATATAAGAACTCTTTTTAGTATCTTTGCAACTTTTCTGTAAATCTAAAACTATTCTAAAATAAAAGCCTATCTTTTAAAAAGACCATTTCCCATAGAAATTTAACTCATAAAAAAAGCCAAAATTCAGGCCTTATTAATAGCACCTCAAAATTAATTAATTTAGCTAGTTCAAACATATATTTGGTGATTTGTGTATATCAAGAAATAAATTTGTTTTCAGGGTGTTAAAATCAATGACTTATTAAGTAAATTATGTTGATGAGTTTGGACTTGTTCAATGCAATTAAATGAATTCTAGGAAAACAGTAGTCCTAGAAGATTCTCTAATCTATTAACTTTAGAATTTTTATAAAGCTTTTAGAAAGTAGTTAAGTCTGTCAGTATCACAATATAGGAATGTAAGGTTGAAGTAAAAGCATGAGTGACTCATATCGCATGACATGGAAGGCTTCTTGGAAAACCTGTTTTTCAGTATTAAATAAGCATACATTGAAACTGTCTTTAACCAATAGACTTTTTTCAGTAGTGTATCTTCTTCCAAAAAAGAAGCTATATTTTGTTTTAAAACTCATAAATTTAACATTTTTCTTATCATTATACTGTATAGTAGTAGTTACTTCTTGAAAACCTACCTGACCCACTACAGCGGTTTGTAAATTGCTCCAAACATAGGCAATATGTTTCAGGCTGAAAGGAGTATCTGGTAAAATACTGGGAATAAGTGGTTGTCTCCTTATGAGATTTTTCCCCTTCAGTATAAGAATAAACATAGGTAACTGGAATGTTTCTGCCATCTAAGAACTTTACTATGCTGTTTTTCCCCCTTAGGTTTATGATGCTGCAGTCAGGTGGTTGAAATACGATGAACCTAATCGCCAGCCATTTATGGTTGATATCCTTGCTAAAGTCAGGTTTCCACTTATATCAAAGAATTTCTTAAGTAAAACGGTACAAGCTGAACCACTTATTCAAGACAATCCTGAATGCCTTAAGATGGTGATAAGTAAGTTGCCTTAATATCCATATATAATCCGATCGTGTAGCCAGTTCTCATGGGCTAAAACCCATTAGATGGGTCAGACTCAGCCAGGGAGAATTTCCCCTTCTAGATAGTTAATCCCTAGGCATTCTCAGTCCCCTGCAGGAGTCTTCGCAGGGTTTTATGTGGTAGAAGGTGAAAATTACTTAGGCTTTTTCTACTTTTGTATATATCTTTCATGCACTTTGTTTCTAGTGTTTTGTTATTTTACTTAACAAATAGTATACCATCATCATGTTTTCTTTCTTAAATAGCTTTTCTCTTTTTGCCAAGATCTAATTATTAATCTAGTTTTTCATTTGCTCTTATTTCCTTATCGGCTAAGTCCCAAGCCCTAAACACCTTTGTAAAATGCCAGTTAATAAGTTGTCTGTACCGTTAAGCAAGCTACTGCTTTCATTTCATGGAAACATCCAGGCTAGAGCCTTTCCTCTGCCCATTCCAATATGGACTGTTTATTCTCTAGGCCTGAGGCTCAGTTCTTGTCCCAGGGTTTCCCTTGACATATCCTAGAAGTTCTTTCACTTCTGGATCCCAAGTCTTTTCCCTTTCGTAATTCTGTGTGATGGAATGTCTTCTAAAAGTTTCCTGATAAAGAGTATATGATTGGCAAATATTTGGAGACTTGACAGATCTATGTTTATTTCATTGTAAGACATTGAAAGATAGTTAAACTGGATATAAAATTATGTTAAAAATCATTTTCAGTTAGCATTTTGAAGGCATTGCTTCGTAATCTTCAGGCATCCAGTAGTACTTTTGAGGAGTCTAGCACCAATCTGATCCTTTCATCTTTTTTTATTTTTTTATAAGTAATATCTTTTTTCTTTAATCCCTTATATTTAGAAAGTTTGTAATAATATAGGTGCATCTTTTTGTTTGTTGTGTTGGAGCATTGTCAGCCACAGATTTCTTAGTTCTTTATTATTGATACTGCAATTTTTTGTTTTGTTTTGTTTTGTTTTATTTTGTTTTTGTCTTTTTGAGACAGGGTCTCACTGTGCAGTTCAGGTTGGCCTTGAGCTCACCTTGTAATCCAGGCTGGTCTCAAACTTGCAACAATCCTCCTGCCTCAGCCTCCTGAGTGCTGGGATTACAGGTGTGTGCCACCACTCCCAGCTAATACTCCAATTCTTTAGTCATTAAGTGTTTAATTTTGTGTGTGTGTATGTCTGTTCTGTTTCATCTTTGTTTTATAGTCTTGTTAGGAGCGATAGCCTTGATTTTTCTTTTAAACCTTTTTATTTCAGCTGTTTTTAATTTCTGTTTCTACTTATTCTCTAATTTCTTCATAGCTCTTTATTTTACTGTACTTGGGATTGAACCTAGGACCCAATGTATGCTACACAAGCTCTCTACCACTGAGCTATATCACTATTCTGGTTTTTTGGGGATCTAGGAGAACTTTTTTGTTTTTAGAAAGGGTCTCACTGTGTACCCCAATCTGGTCTTGAACTCACTGGCCTTGAACTCAGCCTCCCAAGTGCTGGGATTATTGGCACACACCACCAAGCCGACTAATACTTATTCTCTAATTTCTTATTACATGACTGTAATATCTTAGCACTAAAGTAATCCTTATATTGCCTTTGAAGTTTTCTTATGTTTTCTGTATTACCTTTGAATTTTCTTGTCCTAATTTTGTTGAGTTTTTCTTAAATGCTTGATTTTATCTGCTAGGCATACGCGAGTAAGTTACTACAGAACTGATAGAGCAGACATCTCAGTTCTTGAACTTAACTGCAGGATAATGGGATCAGTGGTCAATTTTTTTTAACTGGGAACCTCAATACATCTATCTATAGATATTGTCTTGAGAAATTATAAACTGGGTGCAAGCATTTGGGAACTGCATTGGGATTTTTCATTTTGTTTTGTTTTTTTCACTGTTTTCAGTTTCACTCTTCATGTTGTTCCCTGAGTCCAGAACATGTGATTCAGTTCTCCAAAGACCATTCCTTCTTTCCCCTCACAGGGGGAGGTATGTCGGGTAGCCGATGGCAGGGAAAGAGACCTAGCAGTTCAGAATCCCAGTATTATCTTGTTTTCATCTCCACTCATCCTCTTCTGGAGTATATGGTATCTTTTTTTTTTTTTTTTTTTTTTGTTTTTTTTTTTTTTTGGTACCAGGGATCAAACAACAGTATATAGTATCTTTTTGATCTTTCCAGGCTTGCTTTCCATTGGCATCACCTTAAACAACCATTTAGGCATTCTCCATCTGCTAGCTGTCTCCATTAATTATGTTTTGGGATAACAGCCTCTTAGTATTATCAAATGTAGAGTTTGTGTTTCCTTCTGTCCTTGGTATTTGGAATACCTTTTAAAATGAGGAATTTTAAGAAGGTGTTAAAATGACAAGTCCAATTTCACGTTGTTTTTATATTAAGTGTGAACTGGTCTTTTCTTTTATGGTGTCTGGCTTTAGTGATGTGGTTGGATAAGTCTGCCCTACTCCCAAGATTCTTTTTGCTAATTACCTGAATTTTCTTCTTATAAATTTATGGATTTCTTCTTTTTCCCCCATTTTAAGCCTTACATCTTAATGAAATTTATTTGATTTGAAATAATTTTGCTTTTCTAAATGTTGGGTAGGATGGCCCAATGCCATTATTAAATAAATCATGTTTTCCCACTGAGTAAAATGTGATAAATATCCACATATCTATCCATCTGTCTATTGATGCATGCACATACATGCAACCAGTTTCTCTTCAGTCTAGTACCATTCTTCATTATTGTAGTTTATTTAAATTGTTGTATGTCTTTGGAGGATTTGTAATTTCTTACATTTTCTGCATTCTTAAATTTATTGTAGATACTTTTGTTGTTGACATTGTGATTGTCTTTTTCTTTTTCTTTTTTAGCCTCATTATTCTTGGTGGTCTTTTTTCCTACTCATGTTCTCAGTGCTTTCATTCATTGTTTTGTTTTTGTGGTTCTGGGGATCTAATACAGAGTGTTTCACAAGTTAGACAAACACCCTGCCACTGAACAGCACCCAGGCTTTTTCATTTCTTCAAACACTTTAAACATTGGTATTTTCTATTCTGTATTGACTAACCAGTATTTGAAGTCTCTGAAGAACACATACTGCTGTTTGTGGGTTCTATTGATTTATTCCCAATGGCTTAATTCCTTGTTGTTTTGTAATTTTCTGGGGGGTTTTGTGTGTTTTTTGTTTTTGTTTTAAGTAACAAATTTTTTTTTTTAAAGAGGATAAAGCTGAGGAAAATAAAACAGAATAAAACCAATCAAAAATAAATCAGCTTAAGTGATACAAGACTTCAAAACCTTACAAAACCAATGCGAGTTACCATAATGCCTTTTGTTTTCAAAATACCTGCAGGTACTTTCAGACATAGTAAAAATCAAACAGAACAGAATAGAATAGAAACAATAAAACCAAAACAGGGAATGCAATAAAGGACTTCAAAACAAGCCACTAGTAAATCCAAAATGGCTACCGTATGATGTCTTGCTATCTTTCAAATAGCTGCTCATGTCATCAGATTTAACATAAACAAAACAAAAGAGAATAAAACCCAACCCAGCAAAACAATGAAAACGGTATGGTTTGCTGGCTGGGATCGCTTCCTGGTGAGGCCTGGATACCCCCCTACACACACACAGTCTGCTAATGATGCAGACTCATGGAGAGAGGCTTGGGTGTAGCTGTCCCCACTCCAGCAATAGCTGGTGCATGGCGCTGGTTTCCAGGTGGAGATCACCTCCTGTTGAGGCCCCTGGTTTTGTTTTTGTTTTTATTTTTTGGTACCAGGGATCAGCTCTCAACCTCACACACACTTGCCAAGCAAGCGCTTACGCCACTGAATTAAATCCCTGACCCTATTTTTTTTGAGACAGGGTCTCACTATGCAGTTCAGGCTGGCCTTGGACTGACTTTGTAGCCCAGGCTGGTCTCAAACTCACAGCGACCCTCCTGCCTCAGCCTCTTGAGTGCTGGGACTAAAGGCATGCACCACCACACCCAGCTTATTTGATCTTAATCTCCAGGAATATTGGGAGGCTTGGATTATATTCCTACGCATCTCTGTTTAAAAGGAGAATAGGATTTGTTCTTGCCAAATCTCCCAAGGTAAAACAATTGAGTACTATTTAGAATTTTTCTTGTCTATGATTTCCTAGACCTGCAGGTAGGATAAATTCAAACCTCAAACTTGCATGAAGGCAATGCTATCATGATAAATTCCCAAAAGAGACTACCTCTATCTGGAGCTGAAGTTGAAATAGGCAAATTACTGTCTTTTTCTTCACCATAAGGCAGATATTTTTCTCTTAGCTCATCTTTCACTAAAAGTATAACTACCAACCCAGCTTTAGTCAGAGATCTCATTTCCAACTCCTTATCTTGAGCAGATCCAAGATCTTGTTTTTTCACCCTCACAGGGATAATAAAAATAATTTCTAGATTTTTAGGATTACTTAAAGCCTTCAGGAGAGCTCTGGGATCTCTTATTGCTTACTTATATTCTAATGTTTGGTTTCCTCCTGGTTTTTGGCCTGTAATCTCTTAGGATTTTAACCATGCCCTCAAAAGGAGGTTTGTCTTATTCTTTTCAACATTTATAGTTATTTCATACCAAGAAGGTATTTCTGAAAGTCTGATCTGTCATTCTCCTCCTGTAAGTGTAAGTTGAGATTGTTTTTTAAACAGGCATGAAATATGTAATTTTCTAGTATAATGACTATGATGTACTGAGTTAAGTATACTCCTGCTAACTCTCACAGTCTCCTGAATTTCCATTTATTGTTCAGTCATCCACAAATGGGGCAGCATGATAGATTTCAGTGCACATATGATAAGAGAACCTTTCTTAGAAGGTAGTTGGATTGTGCGTTGAACTCTTTAATTCATTTTGCCATCTCATTTGGAGTATAGTAGGATTCTAGCACAAAGTTAAGGAAATACAGTATATAAAAGAGTAATGAGCAGGCTCATTCCTGCCTCAAATATCCTCAAGAATGGTAATAAACTTGAGATTATTAGGTCATTTATCCCTTTTTTTGTTTGTTTGTTTGTTTTGTTTTGTTTTGTTTTGTTTTTGGTATGGGGGATCAGACTCATAACCTTGCGCTTACTAGGCAAGCGCTTGAGCCACTGAGCTAAATCCCCAGCCCGGTCATTTATCCTTTGATTTGAAAGTCTAATCCATTAGACTCTTCTCATGGCCTCTACTTAATAGTCTCTTTTTACACAGTTAAGTAGGTAAGCTAGCCTTATGTTGCCAAATTGGAAAAATACTGATATATCCATATATGAAATGTTCTATAGTTACTACAGACATTTTACATGAATATTCAACAATGTGGAAGATTTTCATAAACTGCAAAACCGTAAGATAGTACATAGCATATTTTTGTTAAATGAAAATGAAAAAGTGTTTTAAAGACTAGGAGTATTTGAACCCCTATAAGGTTGCCAGGAGAAAAAAGAAGAGAATGTGAATGAAGGACACATCCTTGATATTTAAAATAAAAAAGCAAATTCACACATCTACTTGAACCAAAGCCTGGTATCTTAAAAACCAAGGTGTAGAGTTAGTATTAAGCAGTGTACAGGTGGCCACTAACCCCTTTAATCCTGCGGAGGTTGTAGGTTAGGTGTTATTCCTTAATATGTAAGAGTTCATATATCAGATCACCTGTGACCTTTGAAGAATTAAATGCAAGGAGATGAAAGAAGTCAGCACCAAGAAAATGCTTTTAAATTAGACCTTCCATATTTTGGATTCATACATGCTAATATCAGACTGCATTTTCACTCCATTTGCAACCTATGCATTATTTTTCTAATCTTAGAGCTTTATTGGCTGGAAAATTACACTATCTCATTTATGGAAGCTTTTTGTTTTTCTTTTTAATGAAGAACAGTGACCTGTCTATATCTCCTTGATGAAGCACAAACCAAGCCTGGGGCTTGGGCACGGGTAACTGGGCAAAGGCCTCCAGCCTCCCTTCTTCAGCTCTTCAGTTGCCTTCTTACCATCAGACTTAAGTTCTTTTTCAGAGAGGAAGCAAAACAGAAAAGATGATAGAAAAACAGAATAAAATAAGTCAAAATAATTTGTGTCTAAAAGAAAACAAGTTACAAAATCAGGTGTACATTTAAAGCCTCCACAATGAGCCAAGCCAAATTCTTGCCCAGAATTTACACATAATACCTGCTGCTTGAAGGAATAACTCCCAAAAGAATAATCCTAAGGGACATGAGCTCTTTGAGTGTCCAAAGGTACCAAAGTGGCCCCAGCCCTCTCCTAAAAGGGAAACAAAAATCTTTCACCAAAGGAGTGCAGCTTGTGCTTCCTTTGAGGTCAGCACAGTTACCCCTACTCAGCTACTTTCACCCAGGGGCCTGTTGACTTGAAAGAGTTCCCTGGCATCTCTCTCCTTCACTCCTGTCTCTTACTGGGAGAGTTTTGTTTATAGACTACACAGGCCACCTTCAGTGTGGGGAGAACTCTCCCAGAGCAGTAGCTGTCAAGCCCCAGAGTTTCACATTCGGAAGGGCTGGGCTAGTGTCCAGTCATTGAGAGTTGCAGATGTTTCCAGGTGATGCCAATGCTGCTGGCCATGGGGCCACACTTTGAGAACCATCCATTGGCTAAATCTAGCCATGGCTAAAAGTAGTTTTTCACCTCTGTGAAAGATTATAAAACAGGACAAAACAAAAGAACAAATAAGTAAAAAAAATTTTTTTTTTAATTCAGCATTTTTCACAAAAACCAATCGTTCCCTGAAAAGCTTAAGGTATTTACCGCCTTTTACCAAAACAGTTTGCCATCCTCTAACCTAGAACATGGACCCCTGACCTAGATCCTCCTAAGATTCCAGCTATTGTGCCCAAAGTGCTTTTTTCCCTCAAACTCTGGAAAGAAAGGAAATGCTAAATATTGATGATTTTCCTTCCTTCACAAACTTTTCCATACTGTTCCGCTCCTCTCCCAAAACCTAACCCAGCCTCATGTACAAGAAGTGACTTGTGTATATTATGAATTTTTCATTTTTAAATTAATAGTGTACTTTATACACAATTCAAAGGTATAAATCAGTGCATAGTAAAAAGCAGATCTTTCTGATACCCCTCTTCTCTGTCCCCTTGTTCCTTTATGCTAGAGGTACTGTTACCCTGTGTATCCTTCTTGAGACTGGGTCTTGAGACTATATACATATGGCATAAACTACAGGTATGAAATACTGTAAAATTGTGCAATTTAATGCAAATAGTGTTACATACTATGTATTCTATATTTTGTTTTGTTTTGTTTCCTTTTACACTATTTCCTGGGGATCTTTTCATAAGTACTTAATAACTTTTTCTGTATTTAATGGTCACATGGAATACTCTCTTGTGTAGCTATAGAGTACCATAATTTTTAAACCACTTTCCTAATAGAGAATGTTAGATTGACAGACTCCTAGCAGAGGAAATTTCTAGGTTCCAGGGTGTGTACATTTGTAATTTTGATAATTCTCATGTTGCTCCCAGATGGCTGTGCCCATCCACACCCTCCACCAACAGTGCAGGAAGGTGCCACCTTATACCATACACACACACTCTCATAACCTGTATTCCAGACAGTTTTTGACTTTGGTCAAGCTGATCAGTGAAAAAAAGTATGGTTTTAATTTGTGATTTTCTTTTTTTTTATTATTTATTTAAGTGAAAAAAGACACAGAAAAGAAAGACAGAAAGCAAAAGAAACAAACAAATGACAACAGCAAATCCAAAACAATAACATTATAGGTTTATAAAACAAGATGATAGGAACTTGACAATGGTTGCAATATTGCATATTGTTTCCTTCAACATGGTTGTTTACATTAACAGATATAGACATGTAAAATTAATCTAATCATACGAGTATTAGTAGTCAAACACGTTTTCGTATGTTGGAAGTTCTTTATAGTTCTTTTTCTGTGAACTGTATTCAGGTACTTGATAAAATTTTCTATTTAGTTGATGGTTTTAATTTTAATAAAATGTCTCTATACTTTTATTTTCCTAATTTGTCACTATTGTGATTTTTTTTGCTATACTTTAAATTTTTGTAAAATAATTTAAATGAAAATTTTATATAGTAGTCTGAATATTTTTTTCATGGCTCCTACTTTTTTTTTTTTTTTTTTTTTTTTTTTTTTTTTTTTTTTTTTT
>RJWM01020713.1:17770-36571 GCA_004363535.1 Dasyprocta punctata | reverse complement strand
GGAGCTGCTTATGTAGCTCAGTACAAAGGCCCTGAGTTCAACCCCTGGCACTGGGGTGGAAAAATACAGTAAAATAAGTCATTTAAATTCTAAGAGAGTTGGACGTGGTGGCGTATGCCTTTAATCCCAGCACTCAGGAGCCTGAGGCAAGAGAATTGCTGAGAGTTTGAGGCCAGCCTGGGCTACAAATTGAGTTCAAAGCCAGTTTGAACTGCATAGGGAAACCCTGTCTCAAAAAAAAAAAAAAAAAAAAAAAAAAAAAAAAAAAAAAAAAAAAAAAAAAAAAAAAAAAAAAAAAAAAAAAAAAAAAAAAAAAAAAAAAAAAAAAAGAGAGAGAGTTAAAAAATTCTGAGGGAAAATAGATGATGGACTTGTATAAAGTATTTGAACCAATAAAACAGTAGTTCAAGAAAAACTACTGTAATATTCTTGCAATAATTAGGTATTAGGTAGACAGAGTAGAGAAAAAAAGATCCTATTCATCACCACAAAAGATAAAATACATAGGCATAGTCCCTTTTTTGCTTTATATTTGTTTGCTTGCTTTTTGAGACAGGGTCTCACTGTGTAGCTCAGGCTGGCCTTGAATTCACAGTAATGCTCCTGTCTCAGCCTCCCAAATGCTGGGATTACAACCATGTGCCACTACATCCAATAGTATTAAAATTTCAAAGTGAGGGTTGGCGATATAGCTCAGTAGCATAAGCGCCTGTCTGGCAAGAGTGAGGTCCTGAGTTCGATTCCTGGTACCAAAAGGAATTTCAAATTGGGAGTTGAGAGATGGTGCAGTGGTAGATATCTTGCCTAGCAAGCATATGGTCTTGGGTTTGAGCCCCAGCACCACAATTTAATGCTATGAACGCAATAAAATCTAGATCTAATAGAAAAAATTAAAACGTTACATCTTTCCTTACTAAATTCCTTTTTTTTTTTTTTTTTAAGATAGGGTCTTCATATATATGCAAGGCTGGCCCTTCAACTCACTACCTAGCTTCGGCTGGCCTCAAACTCATGGTAATCATCCTCCTGCCTCAGCCTCCTAAGTGCTGGAGTCATAGGCATTTGCCGCCACACTCGGTACTAAAGTCCTGTTATAATATCGCTTTTAAAAAGCAGGCATGTTATAATAGTATAGTTTAAGTTCCTCTCACAGATTAACAACACAAAATTGCATTTAAACCCTTACTACTAGAATCAATATTATATGAAAATAATCTAAAAAGTACCAAGATATTCATTGTAAGGTTAATTATACGAGGGAAAGTCTTGAAGCAGCCTATAGTAGTCATATTTTTGTTGCTGTGGCCAAATATCTGAGAAAGTCAATTTAGAGGTGGAAAGGTTTCTTTTGGCTCACAGTTCCTGAAGGTTCAGTCCATGGTCAGCTGGCTCCAAGGCAGAAACATCATAGTGGAAAGGCATGCTGGAGGGAACTGCTCACATAGTGGCTGCTAGAAGCACAAAGCAAGAGCTATACCCTTCAAAGGTGTCCCACCACTGACCTATTTTCTCCAGCTAGACCCCATCTCCTAACAGCCCATTCTGCTAATAAACTCAACAATGGATTAACCTGTTCTTAAGGTTAGCATCCATCATTCAATCACTTCTCTAGGTCCCATCTCCAAACATGGTTTTGTTGGGGATCAAAGCATCTATAATTTATATATATATATATATATATATATATATTTTTTTTTTTTTGTCTTTTTGAGACAGGGTTTCACTATGCAGTTCAGACTGGATTAGAACTCACTTTGTAGCCCAGGTTGGCCTCGAACTCACAGTGATCCCCTTTCCTCAGCCTCCTGAGTGCTGGAGTTACAGACATGCATGCCACCACCCCCAGCTAGACAATTCATATTCAATCCATAGCACAATGTAAATGTTTGTTCAACATAAGGATAATAGTGAATATCCTCTACTCAGAGGAAGGATATTATGCAGTCTTTAAAAATGGTGTTTTGAAACAATTTAAATGAAAAGGGGAATCATCAGAGTTCAAAGGACACTAATAAACAGAAAACCCAGGCCCTTCCTTTACCTAGATAAAAAGCTAAAATTTGGAAGGATATTATTGGCACATATCTGTAATCCCAGATATTTGGGAGACTGAGGCAGGAGGGCTTACAAGTTTGAGGCTAGCTTGGGCAATTTAACTAGATCTGAGAGAGAGAGAAACAGAGAGGGAGAGAGAGAGAGAGAGAGGTTGGGGGCTGGGGGGATGCAAATACTTGCCTAGAATCTGTGTGGTCCTGGATTCACTGAAAGAGAAACAGAAAGAGAGGAGGGAAGAGACACTAACACAGGCATGGAGAAGAAGGCTGTATGAGGTGAGGTGACAGAAGATGCCACAGACTGTTGCAGCAGGGGTCTGGGCTGTCTACAAGCCCAAGTGGTGAGTCCTTGGGGCCCCAGTGGGCAGAAGAGGTAGGGGACACCCGATTGTGCCCCGGGCTGTAGAGAAACTCGGCCTGGCACCTTGCTGTCAGACTTCTGCCTTGAGAACCGGGAGGGCGAGCATTTCTGCTGTCCTAATGTGCAATACTTTGCTACAGCTGCCCTGGGAAATGAACAGGTGCATCTTCCTTGGGAGACGTTTTATAGACCCCTCCGCCTCAGGCCTCACACACACAGGCTGCTTCTCTCGGTTCCCTCGTAGTGAGGCCTTTATTCAGCTACTCCTCATTCTTCTTCTTCTTTTTTTTTTTTTGGTCTAGGATGCACTCCTGGATGGCAGCAATTGTCTTCACATCTTCCGCTTTTTTGGTAGCAATGTCTTGCTTACAATGCTTAAATCTTGATAATCCCCTTAGTTGTGATGTAAGAAGGGCAAATATGCCTTTTAAAATGGCTACAGTTTACTTCTCTTGAGAGATTATTCCCTAAGCCTAAAGCACACAGTTCTTTCTTTAGAGGCATTTTAAAACATCAAAGAAGGAGAGAAAAAAAAAAATAGGTGTAGTGGCACAATCTTGACATTCCAGCCACTCAGGAGCCTGGGCAGGAGGATCACAAGTTCAAGGTCAGCCTTGGCACTTTAGTGAGACTGTGTCTCAAAACTAAAAAAAGTAAAAAATAAAAAAAGGGCTGCTAGTACCAAGGAGATAGCTCTGCAGTATAAGTGCCTGGCAAATGTTAGGTCCTGAGTTCAATTCCTGGTATAAAAAGATAAAAAAGCCTAGAGATGTGGCACAGAGGTCAAGTGCCCCTGAGTACAGGAAAACCAAAACAAAACCCAAAAATGAATTCTCTAGGACATTCCTTAAGAGCAATACAGTAGAACCTCCAAATTACTACATATAATGTAGTGGGCATACATATATACATATTACCAATTCAGATTAAACTGCTTAGTACAAAGCACAAATTGATACTTACATTGATGCTCACCAAATAAAGAAGACACTCTCTTCTGAACTAATTTATTCTGTGGACACTATTATAAAAGTCAACATATAAATAACCACTGGTTGAGGTTAAGAAGAAATGAACTCAGGTTCTAACTGAAGCAGGGAACCAAGATGATACGGAAACGTAACAGGAGAGAAAACAAGAGAATTTGTGAAATTTACTTGCTTAAACTTTAAGTGTTAAAATAAAATAATTTCTTACATTTCAAGGGAATGACACTTTTTAGAAGACAGCATCTGGAACAAAATTTCTTTTCTTGTTTTGTTTTTCACAAGTACTTTTCTTCACTAAGTGGTGTTTGGTGTTGTTTTGCTTTGCTTTGCTTTGTTTTGTTGAGACAGGGCTCACTATGTAGTCCAGGCTGCCTTTGAATTTGTGATCCCTCTGTCTCAGCCTCCGGAGTGCTGGAATTGTAATAGTATCTACCACATCCGGCTTCACAAAGTTTGAAGAGTCATAATCATAAGAATAATGAACACTGTGATTGGAAGTGTGTATTTTTGAAATTTTTTAAGATGTGGCAAAAGAAGGAAAGTAGAAGTGAGTGGACGCTATTGTTTTTGTTACTTAAAGGAGTGACGACTCTTAGACGCTGTCCTTCCCGTGCCTGCAGAGGGTCTGACCTCCCCCCAGGAAGGAAGCGTGCAGCGCGCTTGCAGGCAGCGTTGCGGGAGCTGCTGCACAGACCGGGCTCTCCCAGGGGCAGCACCCACTGTCCAGACCCTGGCGAGCTGAGTTCCATCTCTGTTGAGAAGCCCCCTCTGCTTCCATCACTTATCAAGCTCCGCTGTCTCCTACACGGGATTAACGTGTTTGTAACGGCTACCAAAAAAAAGTCAGTTTTCTGTCGCCCAGTCCCATCTAAGTAGTACTGTTTGCCATTTTCTTTTCTTTTCTTTTTTCTGTTTACCATTTTAGTCTTCTGCAGTCAGACTCTATTTTCTGACTCGAGTTTCAGCAGCCAGTAGGGTTGGATGGTGCACGTTTTCTCCCTTGAGATTTGCTAGGTGGCTGCTTAACATTTGCCACGGATTTGAATGCCGGTATTAAAGTCACCAATTTATCTTGCAGTGGTAGAAAAGACGTTCCTCACTGTATGTGCGCTGGGCACAGGGTTTTAATTTTGGAATATATTATTTGCTTAAAAGTAAATAGCATGCATTTTTAGTGAAAACAGGAGAGTGAGTCACTGACAACCAGAGAAAGAATGCACAGTTTTGTAACACAAAGATGATAGTAACAAGCGATGTGATTATTCAAGTGCTGAACGTCTGACTTACCAGGGTAAAGTGTAACAAGATTAATGTCATTTTCCTGCGTTAGTTTCCTATGGTTGCTATAACAAATTATATAAACATTGCTCACAACAAATTCCTTTTCTGACAGTTTTGGGGCCAGAAGTTTGAAGTGGCTTTGAGGGGCCCAAAATTGGAGTGTCAGCAGGGCCATGTCCTTGAGCACCCGCCATTCCCTACCTTCCCCAGCTGAGAGACCTCCGCTCCCATCTCTGGCTGGTGAGTCCTGCGCTTCAAAGACAGCTACATCCCTGTCACATCGCATCCTTTCACTCTACTTTCTTGTCTCCGCTTTCCCTTCAAAAGAACCTCGTAATAGCCGGGTGTGGCGGCGCACGCCTTTAATCCCAGCACTCAGGAGGCTGAGGTAGGCAGAGCGTTGTGAGTTCAAGGCCGGCCTGAGCTACATAGTGCTACCCTGCCTCAAAAAGCCAGGGCCGTGAGTTTGGCTCAGTAACTTTAACGCCTGTCTGGCAGGCGCGAGGCTGTGAGTTCAATCCCTGGTGTTGAAAAAACAAAAAACAAAAAACAAAAAACCTTGTAATGACACTGGGCCCAGAATAATCTTCCTGCCTTGAAATCTTCACCTTCATCAGGCTTGCTGTCCCTTCTGTCACAGGAAGGAGCCTCTTCACAGTTGGGAATGAGGATATCTTGGGAGGGGCACAGAACTGTCTGCAATAGTTTCTTAAAAGAAAAACCTGACGGAATATTTTTTATAAGTAAAGAGTTTAAAGTGCTATGAAATCAGCAATGGATATATAAATTAATTTCTAGAATAATTTGCTTTCAAAAGCCTTCCTGATGCTTTGGAGTAATTACATATTCCAGGGTAACCTGAACTTTTGTACATCTGACAAAAGACCCTGGACCTCTGTGCCTATTCTCCCTCTCGAATAAGACTGGCATTTTTCCAGATTTTGTATTTCTCTTTAGTTGTTTGTTTGTTTTTGAGACAGCGTCTAGCTGTGTAAATTTGGACTGGCTTTAAACTCATTATGTAGCTCAGGCTGGCCTCTAACTCATAGTGATCCTCCTGCCTCAGCCTCCTGAGTACTGGGATTACCGGAGTGCACTACCATACCCAACTGTCTTTAGTTTTTTACTTCCATCCAGTCATATAAATTTTCTAGATTCTAGTTTTAAATCATTTGGCTGTCTTTAGAAGTCTAAAAACTATCTGTGCTTTGCTTTATTACATGATTAGAAGACTTTATAACTGCATATAATTAGAGAGGAGAGGATGAAACCAATATAAACACAGAGTCAGCATCACATGCCTGTAATCCCAGCACTAGGGAGGCTGAGACAGGAGGAAAAATTTAACCCTAGTTTTTGTCTTTCATGCAGAAATGAAGTTCTGCTTTATTTCACCCAAAGGACTTAATTCAGAGAAGGAACATTTTTTTCTTCTTGACTTTCAGATCTAATGTGAACGTTTTGGACAAGCTTCAGGCTAATTCTGTTTGCCATTTTTGCTCCCTTGGGGACATGTGGCCATGCTTGGAGATATTTTTGGTTGTTCCAACTGGGCTGTGTATGGGCGGTAGGGAGTCCCGGGCTTGTGACTCGGTGCCCCGGCGCAGAAGACAGCCAGCAACGAAGATGACTGAGTCCAAAATGAAGCTGGGCACCCTTGAGTTAATAAGATGTTATTTAATTTTTGGCAGATTATCTGTGCTTTGATGTCAGATGAAAGGACAGTTTAAATATTTCATTATAAAAGTGTAAGCACTAGAGGGCAGCACTGACCCAAGAGTTGCAAATGAGGTTTCTTCGGAGGTCTCTGGAGAAAAGAAGGTGGGCGGCTGTCGGAGACCCTTACAGAACGATGTAAATGATTCTAAATCGGGTTTTGCCAGCTCTTGCTTTGAGGTCCGCGACTGCATAGCAGACAGGCTTTCCCCACTTCTTTTTATAACGATGCCTCGTGAGGTTCTGCCAGAGAAATGGGAGGCTTAGCGCGAGGTTTTCACACACGGAGACGGGCGTCATTGCCACTTACACTCGGTTCACTGTCACCCGCTGAGGTGGCGGCAATCGCTCTCCACGCACGGGGATGTGGTGACGCCGGGAAGGTGAGTGCGGGGCAGGGGATCAGAGGAGTCAGACAAGGTTGAGTCAGGCACAGCTCCTGGAGTCTATGAAACATATAAGTAATAACCCATTAGTTGCTCAAAGTCTTTTTAAACCTTAGCTACCTATGTACAATGTAATAAAGTTTTCTATTTTCTCTTAAAGGTCTGCCCAATTTTTTTAAAAATGAGACAATTATTCTTCCTTTTTAGTATCAGATCTAGGCTCAAACCTACCTTTGGGGTATTTTAATAATTCCCCCCACTCCCCGAAACAGGACAAACTACTTGCTACACCCACATTAAACCTACCAACTCTCTATTACTTAAGATTAAATATATAAGGTACCAAGAATGGACATTCATGTACCTGATACCATGCTGAGGGTGGAACCCAGGTCTGGTCTGAGCGAGGTAAGTGCTTCAGCCCTGAGCTACGTCTCCAGGCCCCCGGAAATGGTGGTGAATAGCTCCATGTATTTCTTCCTACTTGTGTTATATACATTAAATATGCACAGCAGTGGATGATTTCTGCATATTTTATAACTATATATAAATGTATCATAATTGTTCTGTGATTTGTGCTTTCCCTCCTTACACTACTTTTGTGAGATTTATCCATGTTGATCCATGTAGTTTCAGTTATAGTATAATGATTTTTAATATTTACATATTTGCTAATGCAAATAGTGTTATAAAATTTTTCCTATTAATGGAGTTAATTCGTGTGTGTGAGCTGTCTAGGGTGGGGTTCACCAACCTGCATTTTGTAAGATTCACAAGCTATGTTTTTGAATGATTTTTAGAAATCAAAAGAAGCCAGTCATGGAGGTCCACACCTGTAATCCCAGTACTCTGGGAGGCTGAGGCAGAAGGATCACAGGTTCGAATTCAGCCTGGCAATGTAATGACCTAGCAAGACCCTGTCTCAAAATTAAAAAAAAAAATTTAAAAAGTGCTGGGGATGTAGTTTGGTATGGAGACCCTGATTAATCCATAGCAGGGGGAAAAAAGGAAAAAAATAGTCACATATATATTTATTTATTTTACTTTTTTTTGTTTTTTGTTTGTTACTGGGGATCGAACTCAGGACCTAGCACTTGCCAGCAGGCACTTGTACGCTGAGCTAAATTTTTGTCTTTTTTGAGACAGAATTTTGCTATGCAGTTCAGGCTGACCTTGAACTCACTTTGTAGCCCAGGTTAGCCTCGAACTTGCATCAATCCTCCTGCCTCAGCTTCCTGAGCAGCGGGATTACAGGTAGGCACCACCACAGCCAGCCAGAAGACTATTATTTTTTTTATGTCAAAATTTCATGAAACACAGCACCTGCCTGGCAAGAGCAAGATCCTGAGTTTGATTCCTGGTTAAAAAAATTTTTTTTGCATGAAAATTCAAATTTTAGTGCCCATAAATAAAATTTGATTGCAACAACCATATTCATGAATTTATACATCGTTTATGGATACTTTTGGGACTAGCAGTTGTAAGAGAAATTTGGTTACCTACAGAGCTGAAATCATATTTGACCTTTACAGAAAAGCATTCTGACCCTGTTCTTGTGTATACATGCGATGGAGACGCAGGTTGCACATTTCACTCTTCACTGTCTTATTAGTTAAATTTAACCTGAAAAAAATGAAAAATTCTATAATCTGCTTTCTAAAGCTAAATATAAAAAGAATTCTCTGAATCTTATGCTTTCATTAAGTAATGAGCATTAAGCATGTCTTCGATGTGGCTTCTTTCCTGCCCTGGGTGGGCACTGACTGTAGGACGGAAGAGTCCTGATTTGGTTTCTTTTGCAGTGCTGGGGACTGAACTCAGGGCTTCATGGTTGCCGCACAAGTGCTCTATGTCTCTGAGCTGTGTCTCCAGCCAGATTTATCTTTCTTTGGAGAGAATGCTGGGACTGGGAAAAACATTAGGAAAATATATTTTATTTTATTTTATTTTATTTTATTATATGTCACTTTAAAATATTGAAGGAAAAGTTCCCTGAAAGCCCTGAGTAGTACAGGCTGACTTTACTGCCTTCTCCTAGATGCACACTCCACAAGGACGGTGCTTCTGTCTACTTTGGCTTATGTTGTACTTGTAGAAATGCCTAGCACATAGTAGGTGCTCAAGTAATTTTTTTTTTTTTGGTACCAGGGATCGAACTCACGACCTCACGCTTGGCGGGCAGGCGCTTATGCCACTGAGCTAAATCTCCATCCCCAAGTAATATTTATCAGTTAAGTGAAGGAGTACGAAGAGATCTATCATCTGAATGAAGGCTTGAAATCACTGAGCTACACAGATATTTATAATATGTCACTTAAAATTAAGCAACACTATGCTTGGAATTATGTAAGACATTTCTCATTTTCATTGAGGTATTTTACACAGTGAGTATATAGTTTATGACTTTGCTCTCTTGGTGAGTAATAAAAATGAAAATAGCTGACATGGGACTAGGCGCCGGACACTGTTCTAAGTCAACTACACGTGCAGGCTCATTTAATTCCACCTTGGGGTTGTGGTGAGATTACATCATCATCATCATCATCATCTTCATTTTTACCAGTGAAGAAACTTTGAACAGAGAGTGCAGGTAACTTGCCCAAGATCACAGAGTTAGTCTGTGGCACAGCTGAGATTTGAACCAACAGAGTTTGGAAGAATTTTATTGTTTAAACCCGGAAAGAATCTGTGAAATTCTCTAGACCAATCCTTTTAAATCCAGCTAAGCAACAGAAATACAAAAGGAGCTATTTTGTATTAACATTTTCTGGTAGCCACATTAAACTTCAAAAAATTTAATTTAAATTAATTTTAATAATAGATAAAAAGTATCATTTTGGCTTTTGTGTTTTGAGACAGGGTCTTGCTATGTAGCTCAGGCTGGCCTTGAACTCACAGTGATCCTCCTGCTTCAACCTCCCAAATGCTAGGATTACAGACGTGCACCATCTGTAATCTGGCTAAGAGTGTCATTTTACCATGTAACCCATATAAAAATTAACAAGATATTTTTCATTATTTTTTCATGTTAAGATTTAAAAATGATGTGTGTACTTTACATATGCAGCACATCTGAATTTGCAGGAACTTTTTTTCTAGTACTTGGAATTGAACCCAGGGCCTTCATACTGAGCCACATCCTCAGTTCTATTTTTCATTTTGAGATAGAGTCTCACAAAGTCCCATTGATGGGAACTCACTCCTCCTGCCTCAGCAGCAGGGGTTGTAGGCAGGCGACACCAGGTCTGGCTAGGAGCACATTTTGAATGAACAATAGTTACGTGAGGCGGAAGCTACTGGGACTGAACATGGGAGCTCTAAAGCATAGAAAGAATCCAGATCTTAAAAGCATATAATCTGACCCAAGTGAAAACCTTCAGATCATGCATGCCTTTGTGCGTATGTGTGGACACGTGTGTGTATGTGTGTGTGCGTGCACTAATGGAGTATGGTTGATGGTAAATGAGAGCCCCCCCGCTTCTGTGGTACTGTGGATTGAACCCAGAGTCTTCACACAGAACTATATCCCCAGCCCTTTTTTATTTTGAGACAAGTTCTAAGTCACTAGTTTGCCTAGGCTGGGCTTGAATTTGCAGTCCTTCTGCCTCAGCCACCTAGAATTCTGGCAAACCCTGGATGCTATATTGGGAAGAGACAGCCCTTAGAAAGGCAGGGTGGATTGATAGAACTGCTAGGTGGGGCTCCTGGGATTGCCAAATGGATTGGTTTTAGTGATTATGAAAATTATCTTTTCACTTTCTGAATTAATGCTCACCTAGTCAGTTATTCAGGGCAATGAAAGGACACGTGTCAGTTGTATTTGATTATTTCACCGGCCATATTACTTAGTTACCTATTTCTTTACCAGTTAGGGAAACAGTCAATGGGAGGTTCTGGCTATATGCAGAAGGATTGGCAGTGTTTGCCACACACAAAAACTATGTGACCTTGACCTCAAAATAAGCTTTAAATCTAGCAGGAAAGTAATTAGTATGAAAACCTAGTATAATCTTTAAACTATACCCTTAAACTCCCAAAGTGCCAAATTTATGATTTTAGAAATGCTAAAGGGGAAAAAAAAATGCTAAAGGGGAAAAAGATCATTGTGAGTCCTGAGGTAAAGCGTAATATCTAGTTCCTTAAAAAACAACTTCATATTAATCCTAGTAGCTAAACTGGCATTATTTTCATGTTATGGAAGCTGTACATCTTAAATGCAAGTTTAATCTGTTTTTCCTAGTATGAGAAGACTTTTTAAGAATAATCCATTAAAAGTAGCTGGATGTGATAGTTTATGCCTGTAATCCCAGCACTCAGGAGGCTGAGGCAGGAGGATCACCTTGAATTGATGGTCAGCCTGGGCTACATAGTGAGTTCAAGAGTAGCTTGAACCACATAGCAAGACCCTGTCTCAAAAACAAACAAACAAACAAATGAACAAAAAACTAATCCATAAAACTGAGTCTGGAGGCTGAGACAGGTGGATCACAAGTTTGACCCAGCCTGGTCAATTTAGTGATTTTGTCTCAAAAAATATAAAAAGTTCAAAAGACCTTGGTTCAACCCCCAATACAAAAACAAACAAAACAAAGCAACGAAACAAAAACAAAAAACTTCCATAATTCTAAAGACAACTATTTTTGTGTATTTCCTTTCCATGGTTTTACTTACTTTTCCTGGTAAATAAAGTTTTATTTAAACATAGTCCCCTTGGTCCCTGTCATGTATGGCTGCTGTGTGCTACTACAGCAGAGCTGAATAGTGACAACAAAGATTGCATGACCTGTACAGCTGACTTATTCATTCTCTGGCCCTTTATAGGAAAAGTTTGCCAATCCCTTGTCTGACACCCTTTCTTTTACGCATCACCTAGACCAGTGGTGGCCAACCTATGGCATGCATGCCACAGCAGGCTGTTTGTAGCATTGAAAACTCTGAAAGGTTCACCATCACTGACATAGACAATGGTCATGCATAGACATCCTTTCCCTGCTCTCTCACACCCACAAATCTTGCTTGCACCCCTCTGTGCTGCCAGCATGATGATCTGTCCTCAGTCATCCTGGAACAGCAGGAGTCTCTCCGAATTCATCTCACAATGAGATGCTGGGAATTTGCATGATGACATGTCTTTTCCATTGTTTAAAAAAAAATTTAAAAATGTGTGATCATGGTGTACAGTTATTTATTTATTTATTTATTTTCCTTTTAAGATCATGTCCTAAGCATTTGCTATAAAGTGTCCACACATCTTTGAGCTGGTGACAACAGTGTGACGTCATAACGTGCTGTCCTTCCCCAGGTCTGGACACTTGTACCACATCCCTTATCTGAGGCCAGTGACAGTCTTGTGCACAAATGCTGTCATATCAGAATTTTTTTCTTTGGTTCCATTTCCAGAAGTGGAGCTGCCCAGCTGAAAAGTAGAAACATTTTTCAGGTTTTTGATAGGTTTTGACAAATTGCTTACTGGAAGAGTTGTCCCATCTCCATGGTCACCACACAATGGTTGCCGGTGCTAAGGTGTGTCAGTGTTTTTCAGTGCTAAACTGGGCACAAAACTGTTATTTTATTGTTTTACTATAAATTCTTTGGTTATTATTCTTTGCTTTTTTTTTTTTTTTTTGTACTGGGTATTGAACTCACGACCTTGCACTTGCCAAGCAAGCACTTGTGCTGCTGAGCTAAACCCCTGGCCCCACTGGCTATTATTCTTTGTGTTTCTTTTGTGTGTGTTTGTTTTGGTACCAGGGATCAAAGTCACAACCTCCAGTCTGCCAGGCAGGCACTTATGCCACTAAGCTAAATCCCTAGCCCTGGTTATTATTCTTAAGCACAAGTATTTTACCATATTTACTTGTATTATCATTATTTGTTCTTGTTTCAAGTTTTTCTTATTTCCCTTGAATCTATGTATCTGTTTATCTATATATATCTACATCTATCTATCTATCTATCTATCTATCTATCTATATTTTTTGGGGGGAATCTTTTTAAGACAGGTCTTCACTGTGCAGTTCAGGCCAGCCTTGAACTTGCAACAATCCTCTTGCCTCAGTCACCCGAGTGCTGGGATTACAGGCATGTGCCACCACTTCCCTTGAATTTTTGATGTATTGAAACATTAACTTTTTAAAACATGAAGTGTTGATGCAGTAGTTCTTTTAAAATAATATTCCTTTGAATGCTGATTTTCTCAACACTTGGAAGGCTGAGGCAGGAGGATTGTTGGGAGTTCACAACCAACCTGGGCTACAAAGTGAGCTCAAGGCCAGCCTGAACTGCATAGTGAGATCCTGTCTCAAAAAACCAAAAACAAAACAAAAACAAAAACAAAAACAAAAAAACCAGCAACAACAAAATGCTGATTTCCAGCCTGAAGAATTTGTCCTTTTTGTATCTTGTTTGTAGAAAACATTGAGTTTCAGTTCATCTTAGGTACTGATTTTGCCTACTTTCCTGTCCTGCTAATGAATGTGTGCTCAAGTGGTATAAACTACATTTACTAAACTGTGTGTGTGTGTTTTTTAACAGGGTCTCATGTAGCCCAGGTTGGCCTTAAACTCTATCCTTCTGCTTCAGCCTCCGGAGTGCTGGAATTATAGGTGTGTGCTACCACACCTAGCAGAACTTTTTAAGAAAAATAAAACAACAAAGGTAAATCTATAAACCCTACATAGGGTATACCAAAGTGTAGTGAAAAATGCTTTCAGGAAAAAAAAATGCTTTATTTGCTACTTTGGATGGTCTGCATCAACTATTTTCTTATGGTGGTACCAGTTGAGTTGGTTGTGAAAAGGTTTTTTAGAAATTTAATTTGTTGGGGTGAAAGTCACATGTGAAAAGATTTTTATAATTACATTTCAGAAAGTGATATTGCTTAATTTGGAAAGAATGGGTGAGGTATGCATGTTCACTTTTTAGTTTTACATTTTTTTTGGTAGCCCAGAAACAGAGAAGCCCTTTACTGTGGCCCAGTGCTCAGGCCGGGCTTTTTGTTTTTAAATTAGCGCTGGTTTCCATGAAACACAGACCCTTCACGAATAGCTGAAAGCAGGGATTTCTGGGTGCTTTTAAATTTCTTCTTTCTTCCAAGTTTGCAAAGACCCCTTCCCTCCTGTTTGTCATTACACGTCCTGAAGCACAGAATAGAAAATACAAAACAAGACAGCAGGACAGGAGGTTTTTCTTTTTCAAGGAGTTGATAGAGAGGGGATCAGGGTTCACTGTTCCCACCAGCTGAGAGTCCGCTTCAGAAAGCGCTACTTTAGAGGAACAAGCGAGGTAGTGTGGAGGCCTCAAAGGCTTCATTGACATCACAGCCGCCAGCTTCTTGTAGCACATTGTCTGCTGCGCGTTGCCCTCGGAAACAGCTCTTCATGTTTCTTCACTCCTAAACGCCAGAAGTTGTAAGCACCATTAAACTTGGTTTTCCAAGTGAAGGGAAAATACCTTTCCTGGAAAGGTATTTGCTTTTGTTTTTTGTTTTTGTTTTATGACAGGGTCTCGCTATGCAGTTCAGGCTGACCTTTAACTCACTGTGTAGCCCAGGTTGGCCTCCAAAAGTGATCCTCCTGCTTCAGCTTCTGAGTGTGGGGATTACAGGCGTGTGCCACCCCATTTAGCTAACTCTTGTTTGTCTTTGTTTATCTTTTGCCTTTGGGTGCTAGGCAACCTTCCCATGGCCCCTGGGCTCAGGGCAGGAACCCTGGGGACTGGGTGGGGTCGCAGCTCCCTGACTCACCAGTGTGGCTGCACTGGGTCCTCAAGTCGAAAGTAAGCACCGCTGCAGAGCGGGTGCTGGGGTGCGAAAGGAGGCAAACTCAAGGCTGATGGTTTGAATCATGACTGCTGTTTCCCTAGGTTTCTTAAGGTTGATCTGGAGAGATTTAAACGTACACAAAGGAAGCCCCTTCCCAAGATACTCAGTTACTAGGTTTGTATCGGGGAAGTGGCAGAATCACTTGCGGACTCTTCCTCCGGATGGCTTGATACAGAGGGGTGGGGGTGGGGACGCGTCCTCGTCCTAGGGTCCTAGGCCGTAATTATCCTTAGTCTTCATTCAACAGTGAATGAGTCTGTGGCGGCTGGAAGTGGCCTGCACCGCAGGGTCCTGGGACAGCGTCGAGGCCCACGCTGGTGGGTGGTTCACGTTTACACGGAGAGAATGTAGACTCAGCTGAAAGTCAAACGTGTTTACTCCCCACACACTGTTTGTCTCTTCTACGTGGTTGAAATTGCCTTGCGATTGCTAGAGAACCATTCAAGACAATATATGGGAAGTGCTTAAATACACACACACACACACACACACACACACACACATATACACATACACATATATGGTGCTAAGTTGAATAATCAGTTGTCACTGTATATGGGGAGAATTTGTTATCTGGAGTTGTCTAGAAGTGTGACACATTTTTAAGGACAGGAATGGTGTGCCTATTGTAGAAGAACCAGAAAGGCTGGCCTGTGTTGCTTTGGGGACAGGCATGAAGACACTTGCATCCCTCAGTTCAAGTCTGAAAAGAAGCCTTCAAACATGTGTCCAGGAAGCATCACTGCAGCACATCCTGCAGATCCAGTGGGAAAAGGATGTATTATGCTGAAAACCCATGCATTTCCCAATAAAAACTAACGCCTCCAGGTTTGGGGGGTCTGAGGTTGAAGAGTTAATGGAATCCAAGTGACAGATTTTTGAGTAAGCTTGCAAAGGCAATCTTACTATCTTTCTTTTTATCGTAACTGAGTTGCTAGGGCTGGCTTTGAACTCAAGATCCTTCTGCTTCAGCCTCTTGAGTAGCTGGAATTATGGGCATGTACCACCTTGCCTAGTGCCATGCTACCTTTGAGGATGAACCTAGATTACTGTGACTCCACGATAGGAGAGAGCTTTATGGAGGGCTTTGATATAAAGAATGGAAGTCATCAACTTCTGCGTGGCTGCTGGAAGAGTTTGATTTTGGCCTTAATGTTTGATCTCTTCTCACTTAAATCATGTAGCTTCCTTTTCAAAAGTTGTTTTTAGAGAATCACTGGAAGCAAGAGCAACAATCTTAACCATCTGCCACTTAAAACAAGAAGAGATTTATTACTTTTAATTGAAAGGATACTTGTTCCAACAGGAGAAGAGAAGCAAGCCAGTGGCAGCCACCTGGCAGCTGCTCTGGGTGTAGATTTTGGTCATTGCCCAGCAGTTAAGCTTGGGAAGGTGGGGTCCAGGAGAGGAAACAGTGGCAGGAGTGCGAGGGCAGAGAAAGCAGTCCATAGGGCCCTGGTCTACAGAGGGAGCAGAGAAGGAGGCAGAGGCTGCAGAAAGAAGCAAGCTGCATACCATAGTGGGCCTTGTGAGCCATGTGAAGAAGCTGGCCTTCAGCCAGGCTCCGTGGTGCCTTTCTATAGTCCTAGTCTGGGTGGCTGAGGCAGGAGGATCTCAGGTCTGAGCCCAGCTTGGGCAATGTAGGGACTGAGTCAGACCCTGTCTCAATACAAAAAATAAAAAAGTGCTGGGAATGTAGCTCAGTGTGAAGGCTCTGAGTTCAATCCCAGTATTGGGAAAAAAAGGGTGAATTTAAACTCATGAGCAGTGGGGAATGAGTATCAGATTTAAATATTTCGAATACTCTAATTGCAGTGTGGGCTGAATTGGAGTGGGAGAAGGAGAGGCAGCGTGATCAGAGGTTAATTAGGAGACTGTTGCAGGCAATGAAGAGAGGGGCTGACGCCCGAACCAGTAGAGACAAAACCTGAAGAGTAATTTTGGCACGAGGACAAACAGCTTGAAATCGACCTTCCAGCAACTCTGCAGTCCAAGTACGGCTTGCAAACTGGTATGACTGGTAATGTGTCTTTGCAGAGTGATAAACCAAAACTTCCCAGCCCTAGAGGTCTTTGACATGAAAAAATTTACTGAGTTATTACAGAGGAGCTAGAAAGAAGGGACTGGACTTGGGACAAGCTCCTATCCCCAGCAGGGAGGGCAGTTGGCAGCTGAGAAAATGTCCTCTGTCTTTTTTTTTTTTTTTTTTTGTCTTTTTGAGACAGGGTCTCGCCATGCAGTTAAGGCTGGCCTTGAACTCACTTTGTAGCCCAGGCTGGTCTCAAACTTGCAAATGATTCTCCTGCCTCAGCCTCCCAAGTGCTATATCCCCTGGTTCTAAAGAGTCAGAGTATGACAATTTTGAGGGAAAGAAAGCACAAATTGTTGATCCTGACTCCTCACTGGGTATCGATAAGGATTGTGGGACAAAGCCAAGCCCAGGGTTAGGAGGGTCATCTGTGGGTACTTGCTGCTGCTTTGCCTTTTCTTTTCTTTTCTCTTTTTTTCCTTTTCTTTCTTCTTCTTCCTCCTCTTCCTCCACCTCTTCTTCTTCTTGTCCTTCTTGTTCTTGTTCTTTTTCAATAATAGGGATTGAATCCAAGGCCGTCGCCCTGAGCCACATACCCACTGGTTTGTGCGGAAGGTTATGAGGGGCGCAGTGAGAAGCGAGCTGTTGGTTTCAGGCTGTCTCCTACCAGTTCCTCCTTTCTGTCCTCTCCCCTGCTGATGTTGAAGAATCAGTTCTAGAAGCAGTTGTTTACCAGTGGCCTAATCTTGGGTAACAACTCCAAGCTTCAGTTCTTCCATCAATAGAATGGGCAGATGTCTAGTTGGCAGCAGTTTGGGGAAGAGTCAGTGAATCGATGGGTGGGAAAGGTCTGTACTTCACTTTACCTTTTTTCCTCAAAGCCTTGCTGGAATGGCATCTACAAGGCAAGGTGCTATCTGCCCCAAGATAATGGAGAGAAGCATATTCTACTCTTCCTTGGGACAGACAGCCAGCATCCCACACCCTGCGTACCTTGTTGAAACTATGCCTGAAAGTTAGAGGATTCTTACCAGGTTTCTTTACATTTGCATAGCACTTTATGGCTGGCAGAGGACCTTAGCAGCAATGATCTAATGTGAACCTCTTAGCAAACATTCTGGGAAAGGACACATTTTATTACTATTTGACTGATACCATAACTGAGACTCAGAGAGCTTGATATAAAAAAAACCGAGGCTCCAAGGTCATATATGAATGAATAGCAGATACCAAAATTAGGTCAGTTCTATGAAAGACCTCTATAATGAAAACTAGGGTACTCTGAAAAAGATCAAAAAGGACACCAGAAAATGGATACCCTGTTCCTAGATAGGCAGAACCAATGGTGTCAACATGACCGTATTACCAAAACTGATGTACAGAATTCAATCCCAATCAAAATAGCAATGCTATACCTCACAGAACTAGAGAAAAGAATCCTAAAATTCATGTGGAACCAGAAGAGATCCAGAATAACAAAAGTAATGCTGGGCACCAAGAGCAAAGCAGGAGGCATCACAATCCCAGATTTCAAGTTATATCACAAAATTTCAGTGGAAAAAACAGCATGTTGCTGTCACTGAAACAGATTTGTAGATCAGTGGAACAAAATAGAGGATACAGAAGTGACCCAAAGCATATTCAACCATCTCATTTTTGATGAAGGGGCACGAAACACATGCTGGAGGAAAGAGCCTCTTTAAAAAATGGTACCGGGAAAACTGGTTATACACAAGGAGAAGGTTGAGTCTGAAGCCAGGCGTGGTGGCACATACCTGGAATCCCAGCACTTGGGATTCAAGGTCCAGCCTGAACTACACAGTGAGACCCTGTCTCAAACCATTCTCCCTCAAAAAATTAAATTTAGACCACATGTCTATAATCATTTCTATAATAAAATCAAAATGGATAGAAAACTCAGATATTAACCAGGCATGGTGGCTCATGCCTGTAATTCCAGCAATCGGGAGGCTGAGGCAGGAGGATTGTTGTGAGTTCAAGGCCAGCCTGGGCTACAGAGTGAGCTCAAGGTCAACCTGAACTGCATAGTGAGACCATGTCTCAAAAAGACAAAAAAAAAAAAAAAAAAAAAAAAAAAAAAAAAAAAAAAAAAAAAAAAAAAAAAAAAAAACAAAAAAAAAAAAAAAAAAAAAAAAAAAGAAA
>RJWM01020713.1:0-17670 GCA_004363535.1 Dasyprocta punctata | reverse complement strand
GGAAACAACCAACACAGTGAAGAGACAACCTACAGAATGGGAAAAAAATTTCCGAGCTATTCCTCTACAGAGGATTAATATCTTGAATATATAAGGAACTAAAAAAATAGACCCTCTCTAAATAAAAGATCAAATAAAAATGGGAAATTGAAATAAATAGATACTTCTCAGAAGAAGCAGTACAAATGGCCAATAAATACATGTAAAAATGTTCATTATCTTTGGCCATTAGAGAAATTCAAACCAAAACAATACTGGGGTTCTACCTTATTCCAGAAAAAATACTGACATCAATAAATCAAGCACAACAAATGCTGGCAAGGCTACAGGGAAAAAAGAACTCTTCTACACTGTTGGTGGGCATATAAACTAGTACAGCCACTATGGAAATCAGTACAGAGACTTCTCAAAAGTAAAAATAGAAATTCCATTCAACCTAGATATTCCCTTTGTAGGTATCTTCCCCAAAGGGTAGACATTATATTACAGTGATCCATTCGTACTCATGAGCTATAGATTCATCAACAGATGACTGAATAAAGAAAATGTGGCATTTATATACAATGGAGTACTACATGGCCATAAAGAAGGATACGTGTGAGGCATTTGTAGAAAATGTATGTACCTTGAGACCAGAATGCTAAGTGAAAGAGAAACTCAAAGTATAAATAATTTAAAAAGCAAAGTAAAGAATGGGAAATAACCATGGAGATCTTTAGCAAATGAGAAAGGGATCTACAGATGGAGGGAGTGGAAATGGAGGGAAAGTAGAAAGAATTTAGCTGTGTTATGTACGTGTGTCAACTCCCCATGATGAATGTAATCACTATGTACTGCAAGCATGTACTAATAAAAATATATATTAAAAAAGAAATGCCTCATTTCTAGACACAGTGCTTCTTGACTTATAATAGGGTCATGTCCCAGTAGTTGCAAATATTGTAAGTGAGAATGCATTTAATATACCACCAAACATCAGCGCTTCATGGCCCAGTATACCACAGAGCCAGCTGCTTCCTCTGGTGTTTATGTGGTCCATGGGTTGCTGCTCATGGGCCACCCCCCAGCATAGACAGAGTGCCTAACCCCAGTGAGCCCAGGAAAAGAGCAAAATTCAGAATGTAATTTCCCTCATTCCATCTCTCCCTCCTTTCCTTCCCTACTAGATATCAAACCCAAGGCCTTATCCACAGCCCTTTTTATTTTTAGACAGTGTCTCATTAAGTTTCTCAGGCTGGCCTTGAATTGAAGATCTTCCTGCTTCAGCCTCTTTTTTTTTTTTTTTTTGGGTACTGGGGATCGAACTCACAACCTCGCACCAGCCAGGCAGGTGTTCACACCACTGAGCTAAATCCCCGGCCTTTTTTTTTTTTTTTTTTTTTTTTTGAGACAGGATCTTGCTCTGTAGTTCAGGCTGACCTTGAGCTCTCTTTGTAGCCCAGGATGGCCTCGAATTTGCAATGATCTTCCTGCCTCAGCCTCCTGAGTGCTGGGATTACAAGTGTGCACCACCACACCCGTGCTTCAGCCTCTCGACTGGCTGGAATTACACATGTGCACTGCTATACCAGCCTTCAAAATACAGTTTCTCCTGAATGAGTGTCGGTGTTGTAACATTGTGAAGTTGAAAAATTATGTCCAACTATTGCAATTTGGGATCTGTTTGTATTTTAAGACTATTAAGGTAACTTCTTTGATCTCAGGCTACCTATACTTGGAATTCTTTTTATTTACTTATTTGTTAATTAAAATGTTGAGACAGAGTCTCACTAAATCATCAAATTGCCCAGGCTGGGCTGTAATTTGTGATTCTCCTGCCTCAGCCTCACAGAGTGCTGAGATTACACAGTACCACCGCACTTGACCTGGGCTTGAAATTCTTCAGTCCGTTTCTTCAATTATATTGTACATCCTAGTAAAATGCATGTCACTTCTAAAATAATTTTTGCTGAAATTGTAAACAGCATTTATAAGATATTGTACTTCATAGTTTACAAAACACCTTAAACTCTATTGGTGGTCATTTAATTCTTTCAATAACCTTATGGGCTAAATTAAGCAAGTATGAGCAACTCCATTTCTGGGAGGAGGAACTAGATTTAGGAATTAAGACCTGTTCAGTGTCAAATAACCAGTAATCAGCAAAGCCAAATTGGGAACCTGGCTTTACAGCTAGCAGTTTCAATGCCTTTTAATATTTTCATTATTATTATTATACTTCTGTTATACTTTCATTGTTCTGTGTAATTTTTTTTTTTTTGAGGTAGGGTCTCACTATGCAGTTCAGGCTGGCCTTGAGCTCAGTATGTAACCCAGTCTGGCCTCAAACTTGCAGTGATCTTCCTGCCTCAGCCTCCCAAGTGCTGGAATCACAGGTGTGCACCACCACGCCCAGCCCAAAATCAATTTTTTTAAAAAGTGAGAGAAAGAAGGCACACGATTCCATACCCATGCCAACTGGTGTGTATGTACCCCTCCACACCAGAAGAAAGCATCTAAATCCTGCATTTCAATAAATAACCGGCATTTTCTTGGCATGTTAGTCTGTAGGAAATTATAGGCTGTGATGCTGTAGTGTATCATCAGAGAATGTCAAGGAGATTACAGTATAATGTTACTCTGATGTCACTGCTGGGTATTGTTTGTCTTTTCCTTACCAACAAATACATTTACTAGATCTTATTTTAACATCATGTTAAAGAAAGAAAGAAAAAGAAAGAAAGAAAGAAAGAATTTGTAATCCTTTCCTTTGTGAGCAGCATACCTCTTGTCTGATGATAAGGACCTTGCTTTTGTCTCTTTTTAGGTCGTAATTGGTCATTGTCTATTCATGTTTTTGGGGTCTCCAGAGCAATACGTGACCCGAAGCCAACTCTGAAAAAGAAGGAATGGGTCAAAGACACAGACAGCCAAGATGAGACAGGACCTGTGCTTAGAGACTAGATTTGGAATTAAAAAAAAAAAAAAAAAGAAGTGAAGAATTAATTTTACCCACAGAGGAGTCTGGCCGGGGTCCCTGCCACTGGGAGTCTGGCCCCGGGAGTGCCCTGCCTGACAGGAACGTCTGCCTGCGAAGCCTGGCTGGCAGGTGGCTGAGCGGTGTGATTTATAGTAGGGGCTTTGCAACTCGTCACAGCAGTCCTCAAGGAAGGGAGACGGGAGCCACGAGGGCGGAAGTGGCCAAGTCCCAGGAAAGCCCGGGGTGGAAGCCTCGGTTGACACCCCTCCCCCCCACGTTAGCGGGGTTCTTCAGCTTTGCCCGCTCTGGAGGCGAGGGGGGCGGGAAAGGCAACGACAGAGGAGACTGGAGCTTCCTGTTCGGCCCCTTCAGAATTTGCACTGTGTCTTCTTTGGGCAGGCTCTGATTTGTATCTTTTTGCTACGGTAAACCTTTAACTATAAGTATTTTGCTTTCTTGAGTTCTGTGAGTCATTCTAGTAAATTATCAAACTAGAAGAGAAAGTGGGACCCCAGAACTTGCGTCTACGCTGAGGGATCCTTGGGGGAGCCTTGGGGGAGCGGGACCCGCACTCTGTGAAGTTGCCCTTACTCCTGGTAGGTGGTGTCAGACATCACCGTGGCTTCTGACATCTTCTTTTAGACATGTATTCTGGTACTTTCTGGCTTGATTACTTCTCTTAGCTCTGAGCTTTTAATTCTAGGGCTAGGAATATTCTTTGTTTATTTCCTTCACAGGGTTAATTAGAAAAATAAAAAATTAAATAATATAGGCAAAAGTTATTATGATGATAAGAATATGCTATTTAAAACTGTAAAGGGTCAAGTTTTTTTGGCGGGGATACTGGAGATCAAACTCAGGACCTCGTGCTTGCCAGGCAGGCACTGAGGTGCTGCACCATATCCCCAATTCTCCCCACCCCGTTTTGAGACACAGTTTTGTTGTATAGTTCAGGCTGGCCTGAAACTCATGGCAATCCTCCTGTGTCAGCCTACCAAGTGCTGGGATTACAGGCATGTGTCACCGCGCATGGCCCAAGAAAATATTTTAATATTATTATATTGGAACTAAATGGTGGAGATGGATGTGGTGTGCTTTAGGTGTAGACCCCAGAAACCTGCTGCGGGCTGGATGTTGAGGGTGAGGAGGTGAGAGAAAGATGTGTTTGTCAGGGCCTTTGCAAAGGAGGTACCAAGGATGTGGGGATGGAAGAGCTGTGCGGGGGGCAGGGATGCTTTTAAAGTAAAGTGAGGAGGAAGCAGGAGTAGCAGGGCAGTCTCAGACTGAAAGGCAGATAGAGCCTGGGACCTCAAATACTAGATCCATTCCAGCATGTCTGCTTTTCTGAACTTTTAAATCTTTCCTCCATTGCTGATGTCAGACACTCAACTTTGCTCAGTGTTACAACACTTTATCCTAGGACTCCAGAAGCACCTTAATAGTCTGTGCAACTCCATATGCCAGAAGAATGTTCTGTAATTAATAGTCTCTCCCTCCACTCACTTTCATTTTGACTATTTGCTGTCTTCTTTTTTAAAGTTTTAAAAAAATTTATCGGTTTATGTTTGCAATACATGATAACTGCATTTATCTTAGGACTTGGTACCTATATGTATACATCACATCGTATACATTCTTTCTTTCTTAATTTTATATTCTGGCATCATTGCTGGGACCCTCCCTACCTCCTGTGGAATGTGCTGGGTGTCTAAGGTCCCACGCATTCCTGGCTGAATTACGCTGTGGCTTACCCGAATGATCATTCTGGCAGCCAGGAGGGGAGAAGACCAGATCTGAAGGCTGCCACTGTCCCCTTCATGAGGAAAGGCCTCTGCTTCATCTTTCCCAAGTGGCGGGTGATGCTAGCTTGTAGTGCGGAGAGGTGGTCAGCCTTTGAAAGCTATGAGGGTTCAGAAGAACATAGACATCCAAAATCTTCAGTGACACTGACCGACTACAGTATTAGCTGTCTCCATTGCATGTGTCACCTTTTCTGAACCAGAGCTCTGATCCTGGCACAGGTGATAGACTTCGGCTCAGGGTTCCAGCTACCGTTAGCTCTTCAGCTCTGCATCTGTGTTACCAAGCTGAGTCTTCAACTTTTACAGCTCTCCTTCCACAGGGGATCAGGGCCTTTTTGTAAGCTAGCAGAGAAGTCACTGGCCTTCACACAGTTTCAGTTGTTTGGTGACTGGCTCTTCCTTATCTTTTTTATAAGATACAGCAGTTTAGTATCGGCCAGTCCAATTTCATTGTCCTTGTATGCATTTGTTCAGGGTACTTTTTTTTTTTTTTTTTTTTTTTTAGCAGCACTAGGGATTGAACTCACAGTTTCACACCTGCCCGACAGGTGCTTAAGCAATCAAGCCAAACTCCCGGCCCTAGTTTTTTGAGGCAGGGTTGCCCTATGTAGCTCAGGCTGGCCTTGCGCTTGTGCTGTAGCCCAAGCCGGCCTGGAACTCACAACACTCCGCCTACCTCAGCCTCCCAAGTGCTGGGATTAAAGGCGTGCACCACCACGCCCGGCTTCAACTGTGTTTGATTGGATGTTTGGATGATGAATTGGGTCCATGTGGTTTTGGGTTCTAAAACTACATTGGCTCACACCAAGGCTGCTAGTCCAGGCTTCTTTTATGCAGCTGAATTTTAAGAGGGACAGCGTGAAAACTACAAAATCCCTAAACTCCAGAATTTATACCGTGGCATGTTCTATTGGTCAACACAAGCTTAGATTCAAGCAGCTGTTGGTGAAACAATAATGCTTCTTCAATAGAAGAAACCATAAACTGACACTGAGAAGAGCATGGAGGGAGGCTAAGAACCATTATTTAATGAGTTATCACAGTTATAGTAATTGAAGATGCCTGATAGAGTCATCTCAGGCAGAGATGTCAAACAGGCGCTTGGCTGTGAGGGCCTTGATCTTGAGGATGGGGGTTTAGGCTGGAGAAATATGCTTGGGAGATGCCAACATCTAGATGTGTGCTTTTGGGAACCATCCTGGTTACTATAGAAGCCTGGATGTGCACGCTGCCAGAGGGCCACCCTCTGCGGCTGGAGCTGACAGGTGCTACAGGGTGATGAACATCTGATTTCTGCAGTGGCTGCAAGTCATTCCCCCACTAGTACTTAAAGCATGCATGGGGTCTCTGCTTCCCTCCCACCTCCACAGAGCCACAAGCATTAGAATGGAGGTTAGGACACTGACCTACATGCCCAGGGCAGGCCAGGAAGCTATTTAGCACCTTAGCTTGCCATCTAATGAAAGGAGTCTTGCAAGAAGGGACTATGTACTGTCATAGTGTTAATATCTGGAAAAAGGAAAAGCAAGAATAAGCTTGAGTCTAGAATTTCCAAAAGAAAGGGATGATTTCAGAGCTATCCCAAACCAGCAAGAAAGACATGAGTGATAACCTCACCAAAACTGGAAGCCGAGAAGAGGAGGGATAATGAAGCAGAGGTGAGGACACAGAGTCCCAGTGCTACTTGTCTTTTACTGGTCCTCATGTTAAGTCTCTACGAAACCTGCCTTATGCCTATCATTTCTGTAGCTGCATCAACCTCTATGCCTCTAATCAATTAGGAGTGGGCAACCTGAGATGCTCCCTGACCTGAACACACTTCTTTCCACACTTGTTAAGTCTCCACAATCCATTTTTTATTTATTTTGGTTTTTTTGAGACAGGGTTTCACTATGCAGTTCAGGCTGGCCTTGAACTCACTTTGTAGCCCAAGCTGGCCTCGAATTCATGGTGATCCTTCTGCCTCAACCTCCCGAGTGCTGGGATTATAGGTGTGCACCACTATGCCCTGCTTATGATCCCATTTTTAAGCTGGCTCAGCTAATTTCTGCATTCTCCCTGTTCCTGCTTCCAACCCCTGGGTTGCAGTGGGGCTGGGTTGAGGCCTGGACCGACTTTTTGGCTCCATCTCTCATTTCCTGAGTGGAGCCTGGCTGCACTAATTGACCTCCTCGAGGGTCTCAGCTGTGCTAAGTTGGGTGTTTGTTAGATCCCTGTTAGGCTTGTAATTAGTGCAGGAAATCTAGGTCATAGGCAAAGATGGGCTGGAATGATGGTCTCTCGGGGCCTGAATAAAGGTGGGGGATAGCAAACAGGTTCCTCTATCTGTGCCTGGGGTGAGCCAGGGACAGGGGACAGCAGGACTCATGTGCTACACACATACACAAACAGGATGATGTGCAGAAAGGCACACAACACTGGGGTGTGTATGTGTGCATGTGTGTGTATGTGTGTGTGTGTGTGTTCGTTCCCGCTTTTACGCCGGTTTCCTTCCAATCTCTCCATATATGGTGTGGCTCTAGAGCGGGCTGGGGATTGGCTGCTGTTGTTGGGAGACCAGGAGGTAGGAGGGAAGCAGAAAAAGAAATGAACCAGGCTTGGGGTGTGTGTGCGTGTGTGTGCAGTAGCCCAGCTCCCAGGCTTGCAGAATGGGGGTAGGTCTGCTTGTCTGTGAGGTGTAGATAAGGGACAGTCTTTGGAACCGGTTTCTGGGGAGAAGGAGGTAAATTTACTGTTGGCAGAGGGGCTGGGAGTGTAGGTGGGGAAGGGGACAAGGGCTGTTTTCCTAGGGTTAAGCTTGGTGTGACATGGTTTGTGAGGGCTGGAGCAGGGGCTAGAGAAACTTGTGCTCCCCCACCCTCTTTTTTCACCCTGGACAGCCTACAGCTATGCTGTGGAAATTGCATGCAAATGAACTCATCAGCTTTCAGGGCCAACACCTCAGACATTCTTGCTAGCGCTGGAAGAGCAGCACTATACTTTACTGACTCCCCCAGCTCCCCCTTAACAATTTAATGGGGAGGAACAGGAAAAGCTAAGGAAATGTCCTTGAAATATGAAATAAGCACTTGGTTCTGTGCATGTCTCTTCCCTCACCCCATTTCCACTCTGTCCTCAATCACCACCCCCCATCTTAGGAGCCTCCCAACCGAGTTTCCTTTTCCAGTTCATTTGGGCAAGAAGATAATGTAACAAAGATAATGGGAAGGAGGAAAAGAGGAAGAATGGGAATATCTTTATTTTGGTACCAGGAATCAAACTCAGGACCTTGTGCTTGCCAGGCAGGTGCTTACGCTCCTGAGTTATAGCTCCAGTCCAAGAATGGGAGTATCTTGAAAAAACTTCCACGGGCAGCTGTCGCATGAGAAGGTTGCCCTATGTAACTGGGACTGTTGCACCTGCTGCTCCATCCATCCACTCACCACAGACAGGGGACCCAGGGTGGAAGTGGCATTCTAAACTTGCTTGTCACCTGCCACCACAAATGATCTTTCTGGTGGAAACCTGGCTTTGGCAAGGGACTGTGCTCTCCTCTTCTAGCTCTTGCCTTTAGGCTGGCACCTGGCACTCTCTTGCCTTGGAAGAGAGGGCACAGCCTGTGACATGTTCAAGCATATGACCTTGAAGAGGTTACAGAGCGACAGTGACAAACTCTGTACGCTTGCCCTCCTTCAAAGGGTCCACAGGCCATCTAAGCTTCCCGTCTTTGCCTGCTGAGCTGAGCAAATAATCACAGCAGCCACAGCTGCCACGTGTCCAGGCTTTTTCCATACGCTGTCTTTCCCCATTCAACAACTCATGTTTAAAGCCGAGGAGGAAACTGACACTCGGAAAGCTTGTGTCTTACTGAAGACCTTGTAACCAAATGGTGACAGAGTCAGAACCCAAATCTGCGTTTGGGCTCAAAGTTGGACTCATTTCACCACCTTGTGGCCTGGATGTTCCAGCAGTTACCGGAGAACTGACGCTGTTGGTGTTTGTGCCAGAAGACCGCAGGAGCCAGTGGCCAGTGTCTCCCGAGGTCCCCTGCTTCCCCCCACCTGCCATGCTCTTCTCTGGTGTCTTCCAACATTGCACAGCTCCCCTGGGAGCCACAGATGACTGGCATATTGGGACACACATGTCATTTTTGCTTTTGTCTTTTTCATTATGTGGGAGCGACAAGGAAGAAAGAGAGAAAAGGCAAAATGGTGGTAAAATAAAATTCATTCAGAAATGGAGATTTATAAAGTATAATTTTAACTCAGACTTTCAGTATTTGTGGCACTGATGAACAGGCTATTTTGGAGTGAAGCCTAGTTGGAGGACAGGAAGCCTGGAGATCTCGGTTCCCCCTTGTGGTCCCTCAGGAGACCCTGGGCATGACAGCAGGGTGACACTCTGCACTTCCCCTCACTCTAGTAGGACACTTGTTTTGAAGAAGATACTAGATAGCTACAGGCCAGATACAGGGCAAGCCTTCATGGCAGGGAGTGGCAAGGGACCGAGAGAAGGCAAGAATCCCTCTTCCGAGTGGTTTGATTCAGGTCCCCACCTTGCTCAAGTGGTTGTAGGAGTGGCATCAGGGCAGAATGGGAACAGCATACTCCTCTCCCTTGTGAGCCTATCTTCCTAACGCTAACGGTCTATAGGCAACAGGCAGGGTCCATATGGAACTTGTCTGCATTTCATCTCTTCTCCCTACTTACAGCCACTGAAGTTCTAGGACTTGGTTCTTGGGTGAGAGAAATTTAGGGAAAGAGATCAAGAAGCTTTTAAGGGGTTGAATAAATCTTCTAGCCCCTCATTCACTTGATTCATGAGGCTGTCTCCTTTCCAAAAATAATTTATGACTCTTCTGTGAAACTTATCAGTTATTAAACCTGATTCTAGAAACTTCAGAGAAAAGCAACGAACAAAATAAATTGAGTTGTGGGTCCTACTGTGGACAAGTATGCAAAGGAGCGCGGCAGCTGCAGGCCGCCAGGTGGTGTGGATGTTCCCCCAGTGTGGCCGCTCAGAGAAGGAAGGCTAGCGGGAAGGGGAGAGACTACAGGAAACCCTTGTGTGGCTGAAAGAGGAACCCAGACATAGGGCTGGTTTTCCCCTTTACCCTACCCAGCCTGCATCACAAATCAGTTTCCTTCTTAATTCAGTTCTTCCGTGGGGTCAGCAGTTCCCAGTTCCCCTGTGCTAGGCCCCCAGATGACCAAGTCAGTCCCATCCAGCTAAGGGAACGTCTGACTACGTTGGCAAGGGCATGGTAGATGTGGAGTGGAAACAGGTCAAAATAACAATATCCAAGCAGCTCCATTTCCCCAAACCTTTTCTTTTTTTTGCAGTATGAGGATGGAACCCAGGTCCTCATCATGTTAGGCAACTGCTCTACCACTGAGCTCTGGCCCCAGCCCAAGGCAGCTCAATCTCAGCAGACTGCCATGGGTGAGAAGCCAGTGTGGGGCCGGGGAGGTTCTCATTCCACACATCCTCTTCAGGACTGGGGTAAATTTCACTTCTCCTATGGCATGGACAGGTGGCCTTGGCCCCCACAACCCTAGAATGAGTTGGGCAGCTGAAATTTCACACTCAAGACTGAAAATGTGGAATGGGACACATGATAAAACCTGCTCTGTCCCAGCCCCTCTCTGCTTGGAAGTCTGTACGAGTCTCTGTCTGGCAGCCACAGGGCTGGGAGGTGGGCAGGGTGCAGGAAGTGAGCAGGCCGTGCCTGTATGACCCTGCTCTCTTGGTCTGGGTCAGATTCCTTATTACTGCTATAGGGGTCACCTGTTCCTCAAAACTGGGTGGGGGGTTAAGTAAAGAAAGTAGGTAGGGGAAGAACAGTGGTAGAGGGTCAGGCACCAGCAAGAGCCATGAGTTTGTGGTTTTTTTGTTTTTTTTTTTTGACTGAGGTAAATAAAAAAGCTTTATCCTGCAACAATACGTGGAGGTAAGAGTCTGTCCATCCCCCACAAGTTCCGGCCTTGTGCCTTCCTTCACATCAAGCTCTTCCGGTACTGACTGTGCTGGGTGGTCTGTCTGAGGTGGGAGTCCGAGGTCTGCAGGTCCATCTGTCTGTACAGGTCCCTCAGCTCCCTGACTTCCTGCAGCACCCGCTTTGCCTGGCTCCAGTTTGATGACGCCTCTCCCAGCAGCCGCTCTGTCTCCAACAGCAGCTGCTCTGACTCAGAATCGGCCGGAGACCGTGGGGGATCCTTGGCCTTTCGCTTGCCATCTCCAAGTCCCTGAACCTCTGCCAGCAGCTCCTGAGTCTTCTCCAGCTTCCTTGCTACCAGGTCCTGGATGTGGGACAGCTGCCCTGGGGGTGGTGGGGTGGTGGCTGGAGACCCCTCGGCCCAAAGGTGGAGGGCACGGGCGGGGGCTGTGTCTCGCTGAGAGAGGATCTCCTCCAGGGAGGCACAGCGGCCTTTCTCTGTAGGTGTCAACTTCTTGGGGGCCTGAGGGGTGTAGGTGGCCCCCTTGTCTGGTTTTTCCCAAGGCCGAGAAAGGCTGCTGGTTCGGTCTGAGGAGGGCTGGATGCGGTCTGAGTCTGCCCTCCGCCGACTGCCTGCCAGCTGGGCCACAGATTTGTCCAGGTCTACCCGAAAGCTCTCAGCACAAGACGTGGACTCTTCAGGGGAAGGGTCTTCCTCTTGGATCAGGTCTAAGGTCAGCATCCCATCCGAGGTAGAGGTGGAAGCCTGAGGACAGGGAGAGAAGGAATGGGTGAACTCACCAGCAGACTTCAGGAACAACAGCCCAAAGTGAGAGTCATTTTCCCCTCAGTATGCCTTCTCTAAATCTGCACTCTTGACTGAACCCTTCTATGTTGTTTACTAATTTTTACTCCTTTGATGCTGACTTAAACCTTCTTCCTTTTTATCGAGACAGGGTTTGGCTACGTACCTCAGGCTGGCCTTGAACTCTCTCTTGCCTCTGTCTCCCGAGTGCTGGGATTATAGATTAGCACCACCACCCACGCCTGGTTCTCCTCTCCTTTCCTTCTATTTTTCTATAAAGTTAACTTCTCCTCTTTGTTTCTCTTAACCTCCCCTATGCTACAAGCTTCCTGAGGAGTGTTTACTGCCTCTGGATGGGGAATGAAGTCCACCCTTAGACTTGGCACACCTGGGTGCTCCACACAACTCAGTTGCTGCCCCCTCCATCTGCTTCCTCAGCTCTGCTTTCGATGTGGAACTCTGAACCCCTTGCCTTATTCTAAACCTGTCCTCTTACTTTCAGAATAGTCTGATTCAATGGCAGAGAACGTAGGACATGCTGTTTGTTATCACTGAAAGCTCTAAAGGTTCACCATCACTGCTCTCATTTAAAAAGGGGCCTCACTGCTTTGTATGTAGTTATTTGCTTTAACCACCCCTCACAGCAACCGTTCAAGGTAGGCTGAGCACTGCCCCATTTTCCAGTCAGTCGGGCAGCTTCAGAAGCCACAGTTAACCTCGAAGCTAGGTCCCAGCTCAGACTGTCCAACTCCAAAGCCTATTTCTTTCTGCTGTACCTCAGGGCCTCTCTCCCTGGAGCTCAGATGAGTGCCAGAGATGATCACTTTGGATCGAAGCTGACTGTGGTCCTCCTCTTCCTAAGTGGTACAGCACTCTGTGCCGCCTCCCATCAGGACGGCAGCCACTGTACTGCGCCACACAGTGGCTTCTGTAGTCTTGTGTAGATTTCACTCTTTACTTTCCCTGGGACACATCTCACTTTCTCCACTAAAACTACTGACAGCAGTGATGTACAACCTCATGGTAGTGTGGAATAAGTATTTTTGATTTAGAAAAATCTAATCAAAGTGGGAATGTGAAGTGGAGGTGACTTCCTCAGCTTCTAATTTCAGTCTCAAGAGGCCCCCACAAAGACTGCTCCTAAGGACTACATGGACTCAGCCTGTGCCAGTGTTTCCTTTCTTGTGGTCTCACATACCACAGCCATGAGGTGTCCCCGGGTCGGGGGGCGGCGGGAATGCTGGATTTTCGCCCTGTCTCTTGTGGGATGTGCGAGATAGCTATCCTCCTCGACAGTGACCTGAAGAGATACAGCGGTACATCTTGGGTGCTGTCCAGGATTCTGTCCCAACTCAGCATCCCTCAAGGCCCACCCCTCACACTGCTTCTGCACAAGCAAATGGGAAAGGATTTCCTGGACACGAAGGACCCCAGGCTGGCTTGTGCATCATGAGGTAGGGGAGGAGGAGATGGCAGAAAAGATTTGAAGGTGGAAGGAGAAGAGGGCTTTCAAAAGGGGGAAGAAGCGGACTAGATGGCGGAAGCAAATGATGGGGCCCCCAACAAAAATCCTCCCTCTTTGTTGAGTCGCAGTTGTTTCCTCTGCCCAATGTCCCCCTCCCCATGAGCCCTCTGACCTCATCCAAGATGCGGTTCTTGGCTCGGGTGATAGCATTGTTGAGGGCATTAATCCACGACTCCTTCTCTTCTGGACTCACTGCCAGGAAGATCAGGTTGGGTGCCTGTGAGGGGAAGATTCTCGTTTCAGCCAGGGTGTTAGAAGAGTTGGTGCCTCACCTTGATAGTGAAGAAATAAGAAATTATAATCTCATTCTCTTAGACCCAGTTCCTAGAAGGAGACGGATTCTGCTTCTGCAGTCGTCTACAACTGAAGGGAAATCAGTCTCTATTTCTGCCATAGCTCAGAGGTTGTTTTAGAAATGACCAAGGAAGAGCTAAGAAGGGTACCAGATATTAAGATGGCACTGGAAGAGTGAGGCGTGGTGGCACACACCTGCAACCCTAGAATTTAGGAGGAGGCTGAGGCAGGAGGATCGTTGCAAGTTCAAGACCAGCCTGGGCTACAAAGTGAGCTCAAGGCCAGCCTGAACTGCATAGTGATACCCTGCCTCAAAAAGACCAAAACAAAACAAAACAAAACAAAAAACCCACTGGAGATAATTAGAGGAAGTCTGATAAAGGACAGGTATTAAAGATCTTTAAATGTTTGAGGAAACAGAAGGGACAGGAATGGTTTCCCCAGGTTCCCCCAGACAAAAAGAATCAGACTGGGAACTTTAATCGCCTATCAGGGGATAGGGACTACTGACTTTCCTCCCAAGAGATACACTGCACACACAGGGATGTGTATGTTTGAGAGACAGAGACAGAGAGCCAGAGACACACAGAGAGAAAGAGAGACAGAGAGAGACAGACAGACAGACAGACAGACAGACACTGGGAAGGAGGAGAGAGACAAAGTGAAAGCCTGGTCTGCCTGGAGGGAAGGAAGTGGCCACAATAGTCACTGGCTAAATAATAAAAGCCAGCAGGACAACAAGGAATTCAAGGCCTCTGAGTCAAGACTGCTGAGGGAAGAACCTGGAGGGGGAAGACTTCTGGCCCCTGATTGCTGGATTCCTGTGGCCTGGGTGGCAGGAGAAACCTACCGTGTTACCCGGCTGTTTGGAGTGGGCGAGAGTAAACTTGCTATGATTTTTCTTGCTTCTGCTCTTTGATTTCCGGAGCTCTTCACACTTCTCATAGTCACTCAGGTCAAACACTTCCTGAATATTTTTTTCATCTTTTACCTAAGGGAGGTTTAGGGGTGAGGTAAGGAGGATAAAATTAGTGAGCTCCTCCCCGCAAAATGTCAGTCTAGAACAATCTCTGGAACCAGTAGCAGCCTGAGGAAAGACAGGGATGACAGGAAGGGGACATCCTGCCCAAGGCCTACAGTGGACTGAGAATGGGGTGTGGGACTACGGCAGCCTCTGAGTCCTAGGTGGGTGTGTTTGAACCCCTTGACCAACTCTTTTCAACCACCCTACCATCTCCAGAGATTCTCTTTACCCGTGGCCCCTACTGTTACCGAAGGACACAACTTACAAGTCCTTAAAATTCTCACACCCTTAAAAGGACATAGGGAGCCGGGCGTGGTGGTGCACACCTTTAATCCCAGCACTCCGGAGGCTGAGGTAGGCGGAGCATTGTGAGTTCGAGGCCGGCTTGGGCTACAACGCGAGCGCAAGGCCGGCATGAGCTACATAGTGCGACCCTGCCTCAAAAAAAAAAAAAAAAAAAACAAAAAAAAAAACCAGGACTGGGAGTTTGGCTCAGTGCCTTAAGTGCCTGCCCTGGCAGGCGCGAGGTTGTGAGTTCAATCCCCGGTGCCGCAAAAAAAAAAAAAAAAAAAAAAAAAAGGACACAGGGAATGGGGGAAATCCGATCATCCTCAATCAAGAAAGACCTGAGTGGCCCCTGACGATCCCAATGAAGCTGGTCAGTCTGGAGGGAATGAAAGGCTGTCTCTGGTCTCACTCGTTTTGTTCATGTAGTAACTTCTTGCTTCCTCCCTGGACCCATCTGATACCAGAACAGTGTTTACTACTACAAAGACTCATCCAGACAAAGCAGCCAACATTTGTCTGGTTAAAACTAACTAGATATGTAAAAGTAGCCTCAGTCTTCCTTGGAAGACATCTGCCCTCCTGGACTAGAATTATTTCCCAAAGGAGCCCAGCTTCCCAAGCCCTGGCATAGGCAGTGTGCATGCACGTGCATGTGCCCTCTCATCTTTCCTTCAGGGTTTTGCCAACCTTCAAGTGGGGGAAGTAGCTTGCTCTTCTGTTCCCCAGTCCATTTAAAGTTTTGTATTTGCCCATCCTTCTAAACTGCTGCTGGATCCAGGGGGCTGAGGACAGCAGGGCAAATGATCACAACTTCCTTAAGGCGAGTGACGGCCCATCTGTCTGCCTCTGTCATTTGTTTAGGGAAGGTTTGGTTCCCTGCATTCAGACTGGGAAGCAACCAGAGGCTCTGAAAGATCATAGATTCAAGTGGGACAAGGTGCTTCAAGGGGCATCCAAGAACAATTCCCAGAAACCCAGAGCCGGGATGTAGGCTGATGCATCATCCCTCCTCCCCCCACCTCTCCCTGCGTGAAACTATCAGCAGAGGCCAGAAGCCTCGGAGAGGAAAGTGCTGGGTGTGTGTGTGTAGCCAGGGGAAGAGAGTAACTTGTTCCATTTTCCTGAGGACTGGGAAGGGAAGGGAGTTGCTCTGGCTTGGACATGGGTTGATAAGGAGCTCTGGGAGGTAGACACTAACAGAGGGTAATCCTTGGTAGGGCAGGGGTAGAAGATAGGGTGAGACAGCTCCACTGCCCAGGCAAGATAGACAGCCCCAGGGAGTCTTGCTCTCCTCTGTACTGTGTTCCCAATCTAATTTCAAAGTCTCATTTATAATCACTCAGCTCCCAAATTCCCCCTTCTTTCCCCTGATTCTTCATCCATGGCCCACAGAGATTTTTCCCATGCTTGGTAAGAGTTGCCCTGAACCCAGCTGCCTCTACCATGAAGTCTCCCTGGGATTCAGCTACTGGAGCTATTCATCGGTCCTTGAGAGAAGGTGCCACAGCCCTCTCTGAAAAAGGGTGGCCTTTGCGTGAGAAATAAGGAAAATGTTTCACAATAAACACAGAAGGAAGAAATTCTATAGTGGAGATAGCTGTAGGAGATCTTGTCATTCCACGCAGAAGTAACAGCAATGACAAGATTGGTATAAATTCTGGAGGTAGGCTCTGGATATATTTTGCTTGCTCTAATATGTAAATTACAAATATAATACTATATTTTCTTTTGGGTACTGGGAATCAAACTCAGGACCTCATGCTTGCCAGGCAGGCACGGTGCTACTGAGCCATATTCCCCAGCCCTACAGTATACTTTTTAAAAATCTATTGGTTCTAGGGCCAGGGATATAGCTCAGTGGCAAAAGCACCTGCCTGGCAAGTGCAAGGTTGTGAGTTCAATCCCTGGTACAAAACGAAACAAAACAAAACAAAACAAAAACTATTGCTCCTGGAGCTTATGGGAAGTGAGCAAAAGAAAGCCTGTAGTCCTGTCAGTGTCACCTTTAAGTTAGGCCAGGTGTGGCGCAAAAACTGGTTGCAAAGGACAGTATCTCAATATGCTATTCCCTCTTTTCTTATGCACTTCCCAGCAGGGGTTGGGGGAACCCCCCCCCTTCCCCAGTCAGATGCTCCTGACTCACAGGACACCAGGCTGAGGTCACACCATCTTTTCCCTGGCTCTGGATGACCTCCTCTACACATAAGGCACAATCAAGTTCTTTTGGCCCCCAGATTCTGCTCTATGGACAGACACAAACAAGAAAAAAAAAAGTCTTGTTTCTTCTACCCTTTCACTGTTCTCTAGTTTCCTCTTTGACGTGTAGGAAATTCTCCCTGATTGCTCACTTGAGTTTCCTGCCATTATGAAGTTCAGGAAGGCAGAAGGTACACTTTGACACTTTTTTTTTTTTTAAACTACAAAGCCAGAAAACTGTAGTGAGAACTTTCCACAGAATTTGGGACTGAACCGAGGTGACCCTTACAACTCAATCTTTTTGAGTCTTCTCATTCCTGAGGCTCTCCCTCAGTGAGTTCCTGAGTCAGTGTGAACAGCCAGGTTTAGATTCCCTGCAAGGGGTTCACGTCAGCCCCGGCACAGCTTGGTTCTTCCCTAATCGCCTCAGCCCGAACTGTTCTCAGATGAGTATGTTCTCTTGGGCTGTGTCTGTTTCAATACCGTAAAAGGATTTATTTACCTAAATATACTCTACTGAATAGCAGTGTCTACTGCAGAAACCAGAAGTAGTTAGCACTCAGGCAGAACTTCCCAGTTAGCCCTGAGTGAGGGAACACAGAAAGGGAGGAGAGGCCATCCTAGAGAGGTCAGAGGATGCTTTACCAGGCAACAGCAGCACAGTCCCAAAGGAGAATTCCAATTTCTCACTCTCACTACATGCTACGGATCACAAGAGTTAGGGACAAAAGGGAGAAGAGCCGGAACTCAACGATCTGTGCTTAGATTCTGACCCATTATGGCCTGTGATTTTAATGTTTTACCTACAGAGCCAAAGCTATACAGAGAAACCAGGGACTTGTAACTTTATTCTTCTTCCTTCT
>RJWM01020712.1:0-36676 GCA_004363535.1 Dasyprocta punctata | reverse complement strand
GTGGTTTCCTTTTGTTGCTGTTCTTAAGATTGTGGCTATCTTTGTCTCTTTCTAGAGTGTCTTTCAGTACTCTCTGTAGTGTTGGTTTGGTGGCCATAAATTTCTTCAGTTCTTCTTTGTCATGAAAGTATCTTATTTCTCCATCAATTTTTAAGGATAGTTTTGCAGGGTACATAAATCTGGGTTGAAAGTTGTTTTCTTTCAGGGTTTGAAATACTTCACTCCAAGCTCTTCTTAACTTAAAGGTTTGTGTTGAGAAGTCTGCCATGATTTTGATAGGCTTTCCTTCATAGGTGATCTGTTTCTTTTCTCTGACAGCTTTTAGTATTTTGTTCTTGTGCTGTATTTCTGATAACATTATTATATGTCTGGGTGGGGATTTATTTTGGTTGCGGTTAATTGGGGTTCTGTATGCCTCAGTTACCTGTATTTCAGACTCTCTTCCCATGTTTGGAAGGTTTTCTGCTATTATTTCTGTGAATAGTCTTCATAGGTCATTAGTATTGACCCCTGCTTTTTCGTTTGTGCCTATTAATCTTATGTTATTTCTCTTGGCATCGTCTTGCAGCTGTTGAATTGTTGTTTCTTGGTTCCTTACTATTTTTAGGAGATCGTTTCTTTCATGGCCATGATCTCCCATGCTGTCTTGAAGATCTGAGATTCTATCTTCAGCTTCGTTTAAGCATTTTTTTCAAATTTTCCATGGAGTTTTTCATTTCCTGCATTTCGCTTTGCATCTGTTTCATGCATTCTGTTTGTGTCTTATATTGTTCATTCAGGGTTTCGATCATTTTCTTAAGTTCTTCTATTTTTTATCTTGTTCTTTAGATACACACATTTCTTTAATAATGATTCTCATTTCATTTTTTAGCTGAGAGAATATTTCTGATTTGCACTTCTGTATAGCTTCATCAAGCTGTTTCTTTATTGCATTTTCTATCATTTCAGAAAGTCCCTTTGTGTGACTCCCACTGTCTTCCATTTCAGTGTCTCCTGGGTTTGTTCTTTGTGGACTGGGGGACAGAGACTGCCTCTTGGTCTTTCATTTTGTCATTTTCTTCTAGAACCTATGTGGCCTTGTGTCCTGAGGGTTGTGCAGATTCTTGGATCTCGGTGAATCATGGAACCCTGACGAGCTGGGTCCTGTGCGCAGCAAGGGAGGGCAGCCTCCCAGGTCATGCGGGTGGAGCCTTCACCTTAACTGGGTTGGGGTCCAAGGCCTCCCAGTCCCGGGGAGCTAGGCAGAGTACCCCAAAGTGACCTTGCTCAGAGCCTGCATCTGTCTGCAAGTTCAGAATGACAACCGCTTTGCCAGGGCAAGTCTGGGCAAGTCCCGGCCTACAGTGCCAGGGACTGTTCATTCTTTCCTTGATATTTTGATTTTTTCCAGGGCTTAGCAGCCATAAACTATATATATAGTAAATATGTATAAGTAATTTATATATATACATATATGTATGTGTATAACTTATGTATATTTACTTTATCAGTAGGTACATATTTTTTCATTTGTTTTGAGAGTGGAATTGCTGGATATATGGACTTTTATTATAAAATGCCAAAGTAGCTGTGACATTTACACTCTCACCAGCAAAGCAATCTATATGATAATATTTTCAACTCCTTCATATCCTTATCAAGATTTGGCATTTTAATTCTTTTCATAGTTATTCTAATAGATATGCAATGTCATCTCATTTGACAATTTTTCTTAATTTAGTTGCCCTCTTACTGTGTATACATTCTATTGAATTGCAATAGTTCCATAAATAATCTCAGTGTCAGTCTTTATTGAGTCACTGGTATTGCATATGCTTTTTATTTCATGGTTTATTTCTCTTTGCCTTAATTGTGACTTCAAAATTTTCATTACAGTGATGTCCAGTTTATTGGTTTTTACTTTATAGTAATCATTTGTTGAACTAACAAATCTATGCTTAATCCAAACTTGTAAAGATTTTTCTCCCATGTCACTGTTTTAGAAGTTTTAAGGTTTTTCATTTAGGTCTTTGGGCCATTTCTAATTAATTTCTGTGTACAGTGTGAGGTAAGAGGTAATGTTTATGTTTTTCCATGTTGATATCCAGTCATTCCAGTATCAGTTGTTGAGAAGACCATTTAATTGTGCTCCTATTCAATTGCCTTGTCAACTTTTTTGAAAATTAGTATATATATATCAATTTGCTTCTGAATTCTTTGTTAATCTGTGTGTTATCCTTGTTCCAAAAGCACAGTGTTGATTATTGTAACTTATGATAAATAATAAAAAGGTAATATAACTCCTCCAAGTTAATTCCTTTTCTTTTTCAAAATTCTTTTTAACTACTCAAGATTTCTAACATTTCCACATATAAATTGGGGAATTATCATTTTAATTCATTCTACAAAAAAGCCTGACCTTTAATTCCAGCACTTGGGATGCTGAGGCAGCAGGATCATTGCGAGTTTTAGACCAACCTGGGCTACAAGGTGAGTTCCAGGCCAGCCTGAACTGCATAGTGAGAACCTGTCTCAAAAAATAGAGCCAGGGATTTAGCTCACTAGCATAAGCACTTGCCTGGCAGGGGCAAGGTTGTCAGTTTGATCCCCAGTATGAAAAAAAAACAAACAAACCTGGAATTGTATTGAATCTAGGACTTTGGGGAAATTATATTTGAATAATATAGTTTTATTAGTATAATCTTAATAATATAATCCCTAACCATAATAAAGCTTGCTATTTATTTAGTTTCTTTGATTTTACTCAGCAAAGTCTTGCTGGTTTTCAATGTAGAATTCCTATGCTTTTTTTCTTAATGGATCTGTAACAATTTTATATTTTAGATTCCATTACGCATCGAATTGTTTCATAAATTTTTTCCCTAGAACATAGAAAAGTAGCCTTTATTTGTTGACTTTATTTATTTATTTATATATATATTTAAAAAAGTTTTTTTGGTACCGGTTATTGAACTCATGACCTCACGCTTGCCAGGCAGGCACTTCTGCCACTGAGCTAAATTCCCGGCCCTATTTTTTGAGACAGGGTCTCACTATGCAGTTCAGGCTGGCCTGGAAGTCACTTTGTAGCCCTATTTTTCTAATCTTAATATTTTATCTTTAAATATTAATTAATTATAGGTTTTCACAGATAGTCTTTCTGAGGTTGAGGTAGACGCTTTATATTTCTAATTTATTATTTTTTCTGAAAATAATTTCCTATTGATCCTATATTGTATATTTTTGGATTCATATGTTTCATTCCATTGTAGTAGTTCCACTTAGTTATTTTTTAGTCTTTTATATTCCAGTTATTATATTTATCTTTTCTTTTAAATTCTTGAAATCTTTTCTAAGAGTTGTTTCCTCTCATTATATTTGATTCTGTTTCTAGTGACCAGCTTTTCTTATGGTAAAAGGAAATTCCATTTGTTTCATGTGCTAAATTTTTGATCAAATGCTGGAATCATAAATGCTGTATTACTGAAGTTCTGGATGTTATTCTCCCTTAAATGTCTAGATGTTTTGGTGTGTTTGGTATCTAGTTAAGTTAACTGCAGGCATACCTAATTTTTGAGTCTCACTTTTCAGCTTATATTAAGGAAGGTTTTATTGTACAGTTTACTTTAGATGTAGGTTAGCCCTACTGAGATTTCCTTTTTGGTGTCCCTTTGTGAATGAACAAGGATTTAAATATTGTTCTCGTTGGTTGGTCAGAATTAAAATAATTTTAAATCTTGTTTCAGTTCTGGAAAATATTTAGCTACAATTTCTGGTTGTTCTTTGCTTAGTAGTTAGTTCTTTGTTTTACATCATGTAGTCTAGTTCTATGCATGCTTAGCTTAATATTCAGTCAAATATTTAAGGGAACATCTAAGAAGGTTTGTGGAGTGTGTTTGTGTGTGTGTGTGTCTTTCTGTTCAGATATTCTGGTTTTTAAATTACAGGCATCTTTGCTTTTCCAAACCATGATATCTGTGTCCTCATCTCTGTTTGGCTTATATCTCCTTTTACTGTAGTTTTGAAAGTCTGGGAAGTATTATGTTTCTCATTCTCAGTAATTACAGACTTGGAAGGCTTCTGTTCAATGCCTGTAAACACTTGTTTCAGATTTAGTGCAAATTTCCAATTATTTCTTATAAAACAAATCTAGCAACAGTTACTTCATCATGGCTAGAGGTGAAAGTTAAAGTTAATCTTTTCAAAAAATATACTTTTAATGATATTGAAAAGTTTAATGCTTATGTAGAGAATAAAGAATCCAAATGAACTGTTAAATCAATTGAGTAGCAATTTATTAATACAGAATGTATTTACAGAAAAGAGACAAGACTCTGTGTATATGTATTTAATAATTGAGGGATTGGTGTTGTAATTTTTGCTGTTACTAACTCTATACATTTTCAATAATTCATATGTGTTTAGCTTTCAGTTAGAAAGATGATATTTATAAAGTTCTGTGTAAGGTAGTATTATAATGATTATGTCCCAGTCTTTGTATGCCTTTTGAAAAATAAGTTCCATTAAATGACATCAAATAAATGCTTATTTATCTCACTTGTTGAGTCTAGAGAGGACTTATCTATATGCCACACATGAAATTTAGGATAATTGTTAAATACTTAATAATTCTCATTGACTTTAGTGTTGAAAGGAACCTAGTTGTATCCCTGAAACCAACTTGCATTTAATGAGGTAAAGTGAGGTGATAGAAGTTGGATAGGCAATTACTGGCAGAGGGAGAACTAGTTCCCATTGTGGAATTGTTTTTGATAATACACCATCCTGTATATTCTTTGAAGAAATCTGGAGGTGGCTTTCAGATTAATAGGCCATTAAAAAATCAAATATTTAGGTATTCAGTAGAATGAGATCAATAACAGAAGTAGGAGTAGAAGCTATTAGTTTTCTAAGATTTTATAACTGGGCAGCAAATTAAGTTTTCTAGTGTTGAGACCAAATTGGGAAAGCATTTCCTGCTAAGAAATGTGTGCATTTATGTATTTATAGAGGCACACTTTGTCTGAGTTTATAACAGATTGCACTGTGTGAAAATGCTCTCCTATCATATATTTATAACAAATTAAATGACTCATTTGTAATTAACACAATCAGTTTGACACATTCATGTGCAAATGCTACCAAAAGAATACTTCTAAGTAAGTTAAACATCTGCAATATTATTTGTACTAATGATGTGCTGAGCAAAACTGTTCTTCAAATACTGCAAAACAGTAAGCTTTAGTTCAGTTCAGGCCAAAATAAAACAAATTTTGAATCAATTTATTCATAATTAATGAAATTTTGCTTAAAATAGCAGTGATTTATATTCTGAAATACACTTAATTATCATTGTAAGCCTCTCCTATAGCTTCCATGTTCACTTTGGCAAAGTGGGCAAAGGCAGCATACTTTTATTCAGTCAACATATGTACTTCATCACTGTTATGGCTTGTGTTTAGATGTCCCCCCAAGACCTCATGCAGTCATAGGTGGGCTTTTTCAGAGGTGGCTGGATCTACAGTATGTGACTGATTCATGGTGCAATACTGAGATTAAAATTGTGTGATTACTAAATATGTCCACTGATTGTTTTGGCACTGCCCTAATCCTGGTAGTCTGGATGAGGTAAAAGGAGAAGAAAGACACTATTAAAGCCTTTGCTTGTTTTGCTACTTTCTGCCTACTGTTAACTGTTTCTCCTCTGTGATCCCTTTCTGCCATGCCATCCTGTCTTGGAGCCAACTGATTATGGACTGAACCCTCTGTAAACTGTGAGCTAAGTAAACCTTTCCTGCTTTAACTTTGGGTGTCTGGGCATTTTGTCTCAGCAATGAGAGAAAAGTAACTGAGACAGTCACTTAGAATGCCAAAGAAATTAGTTCTCAGAAGGAAGTTATAATTAGATTTGATTTGCTCAAGATGCAATCAGGATTGATTCTATTATTCTCTTCATTCCAAATTATCTCAGTTTTCATGAGAAGCTCACGATTCCCATGTTTTTGACTTATATTCTCATCTCAAAAGGCTGTTTGCCTCCTGATCTGCCTAAATCCCTGGGCCCTTCCAATCTACCTATGAATTGCATGACTTTTTGTGAGTATAGTAGCTATATGATCTCCCTTTTCTGTGAAAGTAACTTTCTCCTTGTACTGATATTTGGCTGATGCCTGAGAAAATGGTGTCTTTCCTTTCACACCTACATACAAGTGAGACTGGATGGGTTTAGGCAGTTAGTATGCTTGTTCTACGTTGCTAATTCCATAAGGTGCTAATTCCTCTTCATTAAATTCCCTGTTTTGCATCTCAGGCACCTACTACAGCCACAACTGCTACCAATGATCATGCAGGAGACATGGTCACCTATACAAGTCCCACATGAGGGGTAAGATTTAGTGTATAAGTGAAAGAGTTTAACTTAGCTCTAGCATGACATTGCTAGTATTGGAAAATCATGCTGCAAAGTGTATATATTTGCTGATGGAACACACATGCGTTTTTATCACATGCTTCCTATTTTCTCAAATAAGAAACTGAGCATGTGATAAAACTGAAGCAATCTGGCAAGATTTTATCTTTTTATTCACAAAAGGGTTTCATGTCTGCAGTTATCCACATATGTCTTATATTATCCATTTTCTCCAGTATACTGAGTAATTCTCACAAGAACACAAAAATATATGCATATATTATATTTAAGTTTTTTCTTTTATGTTTTACCTAGAAACTGAATGAAGGGCACAAGGGAGCACTACAAGACTCAACATCTTGTGAGTCTCAAACATTTCAGAATTTTGTGTTAGAAAATATAGTAATGTTTTCCTTTACCCAAATTCATGTCTAGCCATATTTTATTTCTCTATCCTTTCCATAGTAAATTCTTGTTAAAGAGCTGTGTATGCTATTTCTACTATGCCTTCAATTTTTTCTTGAACATTTTCCAATTGGAGTTTGCTTCCCACTACTCTATTGAAGTGAATTATGTCAGCATCTTCCTTCATTGTCAAAATCAATCCATGGTTCTTAGTTCTTACCTTAACCTGCTGTTGAGCAATTTGGCACACTGACCGTACAGTTCTAGTATCTTTTCTCCCTGGATATCAGATTTGAAGAGCCTATCACTGTCCCTTGATGGCAGAAGGTCAGGAGCACAGCTCTGCCCTGAACATGATAGACAAAAGATCAATTTTTATCTTGATCTTTTTCTTTTTGACTTATTTCAACTAAACATTGGATTCTCTCTCCTCCAATCTCTATATACACACTATGTAATCTCACCTGTTTTTATGGTTTTAAAAACCATTTAAAGGCTGATGACTCCCAAATTATAGTGCGTCACTCACATTCTACCTCCACAGTTATTTCTACCTGTATATCAAATAGACATGTTAAAGCAGCTACATCCAGAGGAGAGTTATTGATTCCAGCTACCACTCCCCAAGTTAACTTTTCTCAGTATTCCTTTTTTCAGTACATAGCATTACCAGTTACCAAATTAATAAAGCTTCAAATTCTAAAGGAATCTAACTAAAGAAAAGCATATATATATATATATATATATATATATATATATATATATATATATATAGTGTTTTGAGACAGGGTCTTGTTTTGTAGTTTAGGCTGCTTTGAACTGACTGTGTAGGTTAGAGGTGATCCTCCTGCCTCAGCCTCCAGGTGCTGGGATTGCAGGTGTGTGCCACTATGCCCAACTTTTACCGAAATTTTGTCTCACAATCCAAATCATCCCCTTGGGAAATTCTCTCGCTCTGCCTTGTAAATATATCCAGAACTATTCCACTTCTCATAGCACTGGTCTAAACCCTCATCAACCAACATCTGCACTATCGCAGTAATCTGCACACCAGTTTTTTCTGCTTCTACCCTGAATCCTATGTAGATATTTCTGGCACAGTATTCAGAATGGCACTTTCAAAACTTAAATCAGATCATGTCGATATTGTGTTCCAAAACCCTCTGGTGAATTCACATCCCACTAAAATCTAAAATTTTTGTCATAGATTGAATACACCCCCAGAAGAAACTTCTCAAGCGTAATTTCTTTCTGCCCTTCTTTTACTTATGCTGCCTCATTCTAGGGCTTTTCATGGTACCGATCGGTAACTTACCTTTGCACCTTGGCACACACTGTTCCTTCTGCCTGAACTTTTGTTCTCACCTCAAATATAATTTAGATTGAGGTATTCAGCCTTTCTGGAACTGCTGCCTATAAAAGCAGATTCTCTCCCAATCTAGAGTCCACTCAATTTTTCTGCCTTGCTTTATTGTTTTCAGGCCACTGGTATTCTACATCTTGTATGTTTGATTACTCTCTTCATCCTCTTTTAAAAACTAGCTTACTGGAGAGCTTGTGTACTTTACTCACTGTATTAAATCCAGTAGCTAGAATAGTAGATATGCAATAATGATTTTGAATGAATGAATAAATAAATGAAGAAAAGAAGGAACTTTGAGGCCCAGTTCTACCAGGATAAGACTTACTGTTATCTGACTCTCTCATTCTCACATTTAACATTGAATGAATACCCATAGGCTGTGTTTGGTACCACTGATATTAGACAGGATAGGGCGGGTTCAGGTTAGTATGACCTAGACATACCACTGCTATCAAGGTAGCAGACATTTAGAAACTTAGACTATAGTATGGAAAAACAGATCATTAGTCAAATAAATGTAACATGGGTAATTCTGATGATGTGAGCCTAGGGAAAGAACTAACTCAACTTGAGAGAGGGATTTTACAAAGAGGTAAAATTTGAAAGACAAAGAGGAGTTAATGAAGATGAATATTGTGAGCAGAGAAAGCAGAATATATAATAGAACATAATAAGGTAAACTTCTTGCTTGTAATGGTTGATAGGATCTTATATTTATAATATAATCATGTACTACATAATGACATTTTTGGTCAATGAGAGCCTGCATACAATTATAATAGCACTGAAAAATACCAATCATCTAGTGACATAGCTATTGTAATGTCACAGCAAACACATTACTCCAGGGTTTATGGTAAGCCTGGAATAAACAAACCTATCACACTACCAGTAGTATATAGAAAAGTACAGCACACAGAAAAGACATCAGTGCATAATACTTGATAACAGTAAGTCTGTTACTAATTGACATTTTCTGTACTGTAATTTTAATGTTATTTTAGAGTGTACTCTTACTTCTAGAAAAGTTCCCTGTGTAACAGTGTGCTGTGTTGCTCCAGCAGCAGCCTCATGCATCTCATGTTTGCTAAGCCTGTTGACTGCATCAAGAGGTCACGTCAGATGATTGATGGATACTGTCTAGTTTTGTGGGGTTTACTCTTTAATTTGCCCAGTGATGAAATTACCTAATGACATGTTCTCCAAATGTATTCCCATTTTTAAGCAGCACATGGCCATACTCATGAAAATCAGTGCGGAAATCTGAGCAACTAAATACAGAATGGTCCCGTTTATATCATTTTATCCTTATCTTTATCACTCTTTTGCTTTTATTTGTAGAGACTGATTTTCAAGAGTACTGATTATAGAAAACTGGCTTTCAAAGTCAAAAGAATTCAAGATCATTTAGAGTAAAGGACTAGAAGTACATATTTAGAATTTTCTTTACCTGGATATATATAAGTATTGATTATACATTGAAAATCAGGTGTCCTATAGATAGGTTGAGGAGTACCCCAGAAATTTTAACTGTGTAACATGCAGTTGGAACTGAATGATGTTTAATATGGTGTGACAGCATTTTGAAATACAAACCAATGTTACCCCTCTGCTTCCTTGTGCTACTTAACCTTTCTCCAGTTTGAGCACTCAGGTCATTAGGCTTACACTCTTAGGAAAGGAATTTTATAATACAAATGGAAGAAAAAAACCCAGTGATTTTTCTCTTTTGATTGCCAGTAACAGAGGCCATAAGGGAGCACAGTTCCCAAACAACAGATTAAAAAAACATATAAAGAACTCAGAGTGGGGCTTTTTGCCTAGAGATAAATGTCACTTTTCCCAGATTGGAGTGGGAAGCTCTTTAGAAGAGAAGCCAGGAGAAACGAGTACTGCTGATTTGTGAGAAGGGGCCCAGAGCTCTTCTCTCCACCTTGAGTGTGAGTTGTGGGAATGAGGAAAAATGCAGAAATGTGAGATAGTTCTGCAGACCCAACAGGGGCAGAAACTCATGCTGTGTAGCCTGCTGCAGGGTCAGAACAAGGCCAGTTGTATGTATGCTCAAGCTGACTTGGAGATCTACAGGGTGTTAATGCCACATCATTTTCATAGTTGGTGTCATATAGGGACAAAAGTGATTCTTCTGATTCTAATATTTGTTCCCTTCAGAACTCATGTTGAAGTTCAATTGTCATTATAGGATATAGGTAGGCGAGACCTTTAAGTGATGCTTGGGTAACAAGGCTCTGCTCTCATAAATGTACTAATATAGTTAAGGGCAGAGTGGTTTGTAGATCATGAGTATGTTTTTTATAAAAAGAAGAGTTCTGCCCTCTTTAGTCTCTTGCTTTCTCTCTGTCCATCTGCCTTCTGATACTTTCTGCCATCTTGTAATGCAGCAACTAGCTCTTCTGATGCCAGAATATTGATACTGAACTTCCCATCCTCGAGAACTACAAGTCAGTAAATATCCATTTCTTATAAATTACCCAGTCTCAGGTATTCTGTTACAGCAGCTTAGAGTAAACTATGCTAGATGCTCATACACTAAAGAGGGGATCCCAAAATAAGGAAGACAAAACCTAGAAGACTTTGAGGTTAGGAAGGAGTGATAGTGAAACTTATACTGCTGAGAAAAGAGAGGGAGTGAAGTTGTCCCCATGGATACTATTATGTGCAATCTCAGAAACAAAGACCAGATCAGACCTCCTCTGCCCATAATGCAAATTGAGGGCAATTCAGGTTAAAAATAGGATGTATATATGGTGAAAGAAAAAAAAGGAAGTTTTACACCTTCTGAATTAGTGGTCTGAGACTTGCAATTGCTATGTATATTATTACATATGTGCGCATTGTCATAGCAAAATTTTAAAAGTATATAAGATGTGTTTGTTATAAATCTGAATGTACCATTGTCTGTCATACTTTAAGATCAAATACAAATGACAGTAGTGATTTACTTAACCTAGTTAGTCTCCGTTTTTATGTTCTTAGTGATACCTGCAAAATGGTAAATATTCTTAACAGAGGAATAGGCAAGAGTGGAATCAGAAATGCTAAATGTCCCAAGTGCTTTACTTTTCAATGAGTATTAGGCATTTTCTTTGAAAAAAATGCTATTCTATCCGCTGAAAGGATAATTCTTAAGGTGACATCACTACAACATTTAAAATGTTACTACAGCTAAGATCCTAGTTGAAATATTAATTGTCAAAGCCTGAAAGCATTTGTCTCAGATTGTAAGAAATGGATATTTGAGTGCTGTGTATGAAGATCATTATAACATGGACTTTAGCATACTCCTAACAATGCTGCATCTGAACGTTGATCTCAGGGAAGCCATCCACTTGGCAAACAAATCAGCAATTTCCATTACCAGAGCAGTTGCAATGAATGTCAGTCCCTGACGAGGCAGATTAATTTCCCATGAACACGTCATTATAGTGGCAATATGCATCATCTCAGCAATCAGAGATGCTGTGGAGCCCCGAATATGCAAGAGCAGCAGCTGAAATACAATTTACTTTTTGCTGAAGGAAAAGTGATCACTCAGGCACAAAATCTAGTCTGTCGAAAAGGAAATGAGCAGAATGGAGCCACTTGAGAGTTTCAGAGTAGCTTGAGTTTTAGAGTATTTCTTTGAATTAGGTACTATATTGAGTATTTCCTTTGAGCTTATCTGTGATTGACCATTGAGGAGACTTGGAAGCTGTCATCTGAGTATTTATGCAAACAAGTGTGGAAATGTCAAAAATGTCAAGTGATTTTTATATGCTTGTGTGTTCTCATATAGTGCCTTAATTTCAAATAGCGTTTACTTCACAGTATGTAACATATTAACCAGCTGGAATCTCTCGTCTTTGGTATTGACAAAAAGAGGCAGCCACATGAAAATCAGAAAGAATAAAAGAGTAGCGTGCTGCTAATTCAAGAGAGGGTTACCTGGGAATACTTTATCAAAGTGGTTCATTGAGCTCCCTTACCAACACGAGGTCTAACCAAGAAAATCCTCACTGTGCCTTATTGCTATATTTTGTATTATCTCACGCAGAGGAAAAAATTTGTTGCTGTGATTCAATGCACTCATCAATTTTTCATTAAAATAATGGATTTCAAAGTAGGTCATGTACTAAAATTCTCTAATTCACTGTTATGGGATAATATAAAACAAAATTATGGAAAAAAGAGGGGATTTCATTTAGTAAATAACTAGCATATGCCACATCTCTTGCTAAATATCTACACGCATTTATTTGTTAAGCATCTGAAGCAAATTTTATCTCTGTACAGATAAGGGAAAAGGGTTAAAATGTTTTTGGTCACAAAATGAAAGGGTATCAGCCCTGCATCTCAAAGGCAAGCCTTTCAAACTCTGAAGTCCTTGTTTATGCTACTCTGCCATGATCTTTCTTTCCTTAAAGACAAGGGAGTAGTAAATATTAGGCTTGCTTTAACAGTGGAGCCACCAAGGTTAGGGGAAAATATGTACCTTGGGGAGCAGCATTAGATGAGCTCAGTGGGAAGTCAGACAGATGCTCAATTCCCAGACGCTCTGCTGCCCATGTCCTCTGCCCCGTTGATGTCTCTTGACCAGATTGTTTGGGGGAGGGAAAATTATCCCTTGAGGTATCTCACAAGTTCCCAGCTGAACAAAGAAAGGAAAACAAATTCATTGTACATTTAAACACAAAACTAATGGAAGAATATGCTTCCTAGCTCTCTGTGAAAGGAAATTACATTTATCAAAACTATGTAAGCTCCATGGTAAGGGCATATAGGTATGCACAAAAGGAAGAGCTGGGGGAATTTAAGCATCAAACATCATTTCCTAGTGAAAGATATCAGGCAGTATAATTACCATAAGTTTCATGGCCAGTTTTATCATATCTTGGAAACTATAAACATGCTAGAGCCAATGAAAGATAGAAAGGAATGCTTTATGTAACAGAAAAATTCGAGTGTTACAGTACCCCAAAGATTAATGCTTGAAAAAGTTTACTTTCAAATTTTATATATCGTATTAAGTATAAATGTTCCATATTTACACAAAACATATTCTAATTTGAAATATCAAGATAACAAAAGAAAAAGTGGCAAATTTCTTCTAAATCCTTTGAATAGGCTAGGAAGTGAAAGACAAATTTCAAGTGGTGAAGAATCAAGTAACAGATAATCCGTAATTCATTAAACACCTGTCATTTTTAGTTGCTAGACAGGTAATAGAACTGAAGAGAAGACCTCAGCAAAGTTTTCCATGATCCTTGGTTTGTAAGTCCAACATTGTGATCTATGGTGCTAAAACACTTGAATAAAATTGATGAAACTTCCTTCCTTCAAAGGATATATGACATAGACAAACAGAAACTCTAATACAGTGCTGTAAGTACAAGGAGAAATAAACATGCAGAACGTTTCAGCACAGGGATTCTCTACCTTAGCATTTTTGACACTTTAAACTAGATATTTTGTTGTTGTTGCTGTTTGGGGGCAGTCCTATGCATGGTAAGACACTTAGCAGTATCATGTTCTGTGCTCATTGGAAAGTAGTTACACTTTTATCTCCTCCCTCAGTTTTACAACCAAAAATATCTTTAGATACTGCCCAACATCATGAAAGAGGGTGCACAGTTGCTCACTATTGAGAATCCCTACTTGTTTAGCTCAGTAGAGCATCTGACCCAGACCAGATATAGTTTCAGGGAGAGGTGGAAAGATGAAGGAAGTTTTTGGAGGTAATGCCTGGACATGGTGCTAGCTAAAAGTAAGTGGTAGCTAGCCAGAGGCAAGATGTAACTTGGTCAAAAGCATCTATGAAAATACCAAGAAAAGAAAACCAGTTAGAAAATTCAACTGACTCTACTTCTCTGAACATTTATTTTCTGCCTACCAGGTGTTGGGTGCTAAGAATGTAAAAATTCCAAGATGCTTATGGTCCAGTTAAATGACTCCCAGTCTCAGTGTTGCCTCACACTTGTGTGTTTTGGTTTGGTGATTGTGGGGTTGATCTTACCCAACTTGCTGCTAAAACTTGTTATTTTTTTCTTGGAAGTTAATAAGTGATTTATTATTGCCAGTAGTATATTCTGAAATCATTGCCGATACTTTATTCCTGAAATCATTTTATTCACTGGCATTCTGTTACTTGTTTTTAGTGACAGATAAAGAGGTAGCATTGATGGAAGGCTAATTTACAGGGCAAAATTGTTTTTATTCTAAGTTTCTTTTGTAGTCATGGAGGTCTTACTGACCTAGGGATTTAAAAAAATTTTTTTGACAAACAGTAGCCTAGTATCTATTATTTGTTAGAGGGTAGAAAGAAGTAATTAAAATAGAGTATGACAAATTTACCCATCAATTTCTTTCTTTTGAGTTTTTAACTCTTCCTTGGGCTTCTATAGAGTCATTCTTCCTAGTTTTCCTTCTTTCTCTTCAAACATTTTCTGCCTCAGTCTCATTTGCTCTCTTCCATTATTTTGGTCAATATTCAGCACTTGATACAAATTTTTTTTGAGAGTATATTGTGTAAGGGCAATTATTTTAGTGTTTCCTTAGGAATGCTTACAATTTGTAAAATATTAGTGTCTTTTATTGACTTGGGAGTGAGATAGACTATGAAAAGTGATATGGGGTTGTTCCATTCGATGGAATGGTGTGGTCCCTTCCCATTCACTGGACTAAACATACAGGCATGGTCAATATCACTACCAGAGACAAGGACTGGGGATGAGGGGCTTATGTTTCATGCCTTTTATGTATTGGCCAAAGAGAGAGTTTTAGAGCCTGACTTCAAAGCCTTCTTCTTGGCCAATCATCTAGACCTATAATTTCAGACACTACCCATACACTGATGATGGAGATTTCCCTGGCTTATATAGACTTTCCTCCCAAGCCACGTAACTGTCTCTCCACCTACCATTATTCCTCATGCCCCACAAATCTAGGGTATCTTAAAGTATGTTTATTGACTTCTTGAAATCTCTGTCCTCTCATACTTTCTATATCAAAATCCCAACTCTACAGTTAGCCACTGAGAACACAGAGGGGCCCATTTTAGATTCTGTTCTCTGTCATCTGCCATTGAAGTCACATAGGAACTTGGTTTCTTTCAATACAGTTTCCATCATTGTGTCTTCTTTCTCACTGACTATGTTTTTAAATTTGAAAATGTTTTTTTTCCAATCTTCAAACAGTGGTCATAAACAGTTAGGTATAGTTATGTTCCTGCTTGGAATCTTGAAATTCCTCAGGATTTCTCTGTAGCTTTAGAATAAATTGCTCTTTCCCATCCAAGTTCTTTTACGTTTCATCATTCATATTTATTTATCTTTCTTCAACCCCCAGACCACAAATCTGGCCCAAATGATAGTCATAGCTTCCCTGGGCAAATGAAAATTCTTACTCTTGTTTTCCATGGTTATTTGTGCCTTCTCATAATCAATTCTTGTAGTGTCCCACGTAATCATTTAAAAATAGCATTCCTCTGTGAAGTCCTTGACCGTTTCCTGTGAACTGAGGACAAAATATCTTGATCACACCCATAATACACTGTATGAGCTAGCCCATCCCCCCCCACCCAGTGTTCCCAACCTCAGTTCCCTCCACCCCCAATAGTGTGCTCCAGCCACAATGGCCGTCTTTCAGGTCTGTAAATGTGCCTGGTTTTTCCTTTCCCAAGGGTCTTCCCACACACTGTTTTCTCTGCTTAAAATACTCTTCCCTCCATGTTTTTCCTAGCTAAGTTTTACTTATCCTTTGAGTATCTTCTTACCAAATAGCTTGTGGTTTTTCAAAAATCCTAGACTATTTCTGTCATCATTACTTGCTATTTTTATGAAATAGTCCTTTCCTTATCCCACATCTCATTACTTTGTCCTGAAACCCAGTTCATGAGAAGTTTTCCCATCTAGGAACACTTTCTGTGAGCCTCCGGCAGATTTGGGTGGCCCTCCTCCTGTGCCTGTGTCTTGTGATCTAACTTTATCCACCTCATTTTAATTAAAGTCTCCTGAGAGATTTTTCTGTATTGGATTTCTCTTTACTAATGAAAATATTGACCTAGTGACATTGATTTAGTAAATAGTCCTGTAAGAAGGCTGCACTGAGTTCCCCAGGAATTCAGTTTTAAAGTTCCAAAGCAACTTGAAATCAGAGCTTTCCTTTTATTGTTTAACTTTAGTGATTATTTTTCTCAGTGACCCTGAGTATAAGAAGTTCCAATAAGCACTTGCTTAATTGAAATTATGCTTACATACCTTTGGAGTATAATTATTTTGGATGCATCTGAGTTTCACTAGATTTATTTTGTTTCCTTTTGAGATTTTGAGTTGTGTTGTGGGAAAAGAGAAGAAGTAAAATTCACTTTGCTTACGTCTGATATTCATACTTCAATAACCTGATATTTATGTGGCTCTTATACAAAAATCTTTGCTTGCCCTTCATGTATTTCACTACTTTTGAGTTTACCATGAGTCTTTACCAGTAAGTTTTCACAGAGATTCAGGGCTGCTTTCTCTTTTTACACATGATGGAAGCCCTAGTACCTTTAGTCAGGAAAAACCAGTGGAGAGACCATTTCTCTAGGAGGTGGTGGGTTGGTTTCACAAGACAGCTCTGTTATATGGGTGATAATTTCATCATACTCCTAATCTGATTCAGTTTTCCTCTTTACTATCTGCAATATTCAAGAGCACCTGTTAGCATGCACTTCAGCAAATGACCAGATTGATAATAGTAGTCAGATTTATTCTTAGATGTCATTATAGATTTCTTTGCTGGTCAAAGAATGACAAACACGATTTTCTTCTTTTTAAAGCACCGAGAAAAATCTGGATTAAGATGAAAATGACCAGGAAAGAAATTTAATGGAGCTTAGCTTCTTGACGTGCAGGGATTTTCTGGAGGACTGTCCATAAAAATGTTATACTAATATTTACATTGCTAATGTATATATGTGCAACACCAACTCTAGTGAGAATCAAGGTGCCTGTCTTACTTCCCCATGGGTGACATCATTTTAATCAGGTCAATGTGTGTTGAGATTCTGAAGCAGCTACTGTCACTAAGAAGCAACTACAGCAAAGTGGTGAAGAGGGGTGGGTATGGTCTCCCCTCTTCTAGCCTGCTTTTCTTTGTCTTTTTCTTTTCTCTTTGTAGTCTAATAAATGTATCAGAACATATTGTATGTCCGTGTTCATTTTCAATGTTTGTTTCTCATTTTCTTTAAATGTTTTCTGTCTCATACTTTTTTCCCTTAAGAATGTCTATTTTATATAATTTGTTTCCTTTTTGTTTTCCATATGTATTGCTGTTTCCTCTACTTCTGTTTCACTTTTAAAAAATCTTCAAATCTTGCTATATTCTTAATTTAATTTAAATTTTTTTTATTTTAAAGATAGTAAAATCCAACAGGACATAACAGAACGAAGTCTATCAAAACAAAGCAGCAGAACTGGTACAGTACTTTGAAGAAAGATACTATGAAAACAATAGCTACTGTAGTATATCTTGTTATCTTCAGAATAGTTGACCATTCCACCAGTTATAGTAGAATTGAACCAAAAGCAAAACAGAATAAAACCAATAGAAACAGAACATAAAGTAAAGCAAAAAAAAAAAAGTAAAAATAATAATAATCAGAGTAAAGCAAAACAATGAGAAACATATTGGGCCTCGGAGACAAGACAGAAGAGAATCCCCCATATTTGCTACATTGCCTACTGTCATCTTCCAAAGAGATGCTCAGGTTGCTGGCCCCAGGCCTGCAAAATCAACAAAACAATACTAGCATTTAGTTGCTTAATGTTCCTTAGTTGCTATCAATGTAGCCAGACCTCCGAACCAGCAGGTTGCTAACGGGGTGGTGGTGGGGGGGTGGGGTTGTCCTTGATTCTAAGCTCGTGCACCAGTAGGCATATGCGAGGCACATGTTTCTGTTCCTGGAGTCTGCACTGGTCACACAGTCCCCTGGAAGGCAGATTAGTGGTCCTCTGGTCAGAGCCCCTCGGACCCAGTGGGGTGTGTTCTTGAGGGGCCCATTCTCGCCCTCTTCTGGGAGTCCACGCAGGTCGCACAGTCCCCTGGAAGGCAGATTAGCTATATTCTTGACAGTATCTTTTCTTATTCGTTTTCTCCCTTGATTTAAATGTGGTCTTCTTTTAGGTGATCATTTTATTCTTCTGAATAAAGGAAATAAATAGGTCATTAGTTTTGTTTTTGTTTTTGTTTTTTTTAGTTTTGCTAAAGATTTTAGCAGACTCTTCTCCACTCACCCTCTGTGGGCACTGGTTGTCACGAAACACATATATTTAAAACATAAAAATTATACTTCAATCAAGCCTAGCCCCTTCCAGGAATAGTGGTGCACACCTCTATTCCCAGTTACTTTGTAACTAAGGCAGGAAAACAGAATTTTAACCCTATCTGGGCAACATACCATATTTCCCCCTAAATAAAACCTAACCATGAAATAAGCCCTAGCATGATTTTTCAGGATGCTCATAATGTAAGCCCTAACCCCAAAATAAGCCCAGTTAAGATTGTTAGCCAGATGGATGCATTTGTTTGTCTGTTGTAACACACAGCAGCCAGACTGAATTATGAAGTACTAATGTTAATATATAATTAAATATAAATAAGTATTATTGATATTAATACTTCAAAGAAATGGTAATATAAATTAAAATTATGTACTGTCTTTGTAACTACCCAAGCAGCCACATTTGCATGAGAGGTAGACCTCTATGTAAGTAGATGAAGTCTAGAAATTGCTCAATAACCAGAATATAGACACAATGCATGAATAATGTGCGCACTTGATAACAAATGGATGGGGTTGTGTCTAATGTGAATCCTCATAGTTCAACACATTTTTTTGTGTTGTGTTAGGGCATACTTACTGCACTCATGTGAAATAAACCTTTTCTGAGTTTTGATGCCTGTAATTTTTGTCATTTTGTGTGGTCTGTCATTCTTAATTGTCATTTCTGTTGCCACTCCTGTTTCGTAAGTCTTAACACTTGACTTAATGGAAACTTTGTGAAGCATAGCCTGCAAAATGTTGTGACTTGGGTGAAGAATTCACAGGATAAAGTCACAGAGAGCTATGTTGTCATTGCACTACAAGCAGGCTGTGTGGACAAGAAGTGCTCATTTTAGAAGTGCTATATTGATGGTTATAGTTTTATAGGAAATGTTGCAGGAAATTCAAGCTGAAATTCAGGGTTGGATGTTCCAGACTCTGGGACATTATGATGATGTTCCAGAAGAAGATGACATGACTGTATTTGACTAAATGTAGACTCGTACATGAATAAATGTAGATTGTTATACATAAAAAATAAGACATTCCCTGAAAATAAGCCCTATTGTGTCTTCTGGAGCAAAAATTCACATAAGATTCTGTCTTATTTTCAGAGAAATAAGGTAGCAGTGCTCTCTTAACAAGGAAATAAAAGGAGTTTCAGCTGTTAGTTACCAATTTGACATCAGTTGAGTAATGGTTTTGAAAATGCGTATGTTTTCATGCTGCCTCATGTTTACTTTTTCTTCCCAAATTGTTTATAAATTCTCCCAAAGTGGCAAATGTAACTTGTTTTAGCTTGAATCTCTAGCATTAAGCATAATTATTGGACTCTCACAGGTGCTTAATAAATATGAATAAGTTAAGTGAGGAGGGAAATTAAGCAAAAAGAAGTGATTAATCCTTTGGGAAGAAATATAGGAGATTTTACAGAGAAGATGACTTGTAAATTTTATTTTGAAAGATTAGAAATTTTCCAGGATAGGCCAGGCTAACAAAATGTTATGTATCACAGAGCTTATGCTTATGATTCTGATGGCCTCTGAACTAATCACAGTCTTCAGTTCATTTAAGAATGACTTTTGTGCTGTCTGGACCTCAGAGTGGGGCAGGTCCCACCTCAGATAACATGAACATAATATGGAGACTTAATGATTTTATGATAAAGAACAAGTGAATTGGGACTGGATATTGAGAAGACAAAACAATACATGTCTTATATGCTCTAACTCCTGGTTAGAGCATATAAGCATATAAATTATTATTTATTAACAGACTAATTACTTTTATTTATAGAATTTCAGGGTCTTTTCATATAATTTTATGTAATTATGCCACCTACCAGAGCTCACATATTCATTGTTTCCCCAGCAAGAGAAAGTCAAAGCCATGTCCAATGACGTCCAACTCCAAGTCCAAGAACTCAATGTGGTATTCACTCAAATTGATCAGATTCATTATAGCCTCTTATAGTGTGGAGACTTGGCACAAATGCCTATTGATGACACAGCCAAACACTCAAATGTCCCAGAGAAGGAAAATAGGTACATTCAAATAAAGCTTGTAATTTGAAATTCACGACTCCATAGGGTGTAGCATATTCTACTAACATGAATTGGCAAAAAGTTATCAGTCTGGATTTTACTGGTTTGCACTGTTCATTTTCATTATTCTCTGTGACCACATTAGAGGTGGGCACTGGGAAGATGCTTCTTTTGATCCAAGTTTGGACCATTTATGTCATTAGTTCTTTGTCTTGTAGGCTTGGGGTTTGTCTGAGGGCGTTAGACTCATGGGCTATGAGTCTATTTTTGTTAACTCATGGGCTGATAACCAAAATGAGATCTCATCACATCCTTGTCCTTAATTTTAGATCATGGTTTGGTATTATCCTTCTGCAGGAAACTAGGCACAACACTTGCTAGTCAGCTCTCAAGCTCTTACAGTGATGCCCTCTGTTAGCCAATATCTTGGATTAGAAAGCCTGATGGGGAGGAAAGCACTGTGTGCTTGTGAGCACAGGCAGCATCCCAGTGATGGGCTTCACAGTTGAGGAAATTTTATGGATAGGCAGGGAGTAATGAATAGAAGATGCACAGGGAAATCAGGATATCCCTCTCCACATTCCTTTCAACCCTCTGTTTCTTTTCGTCTATGACTTTCAGTGAAGGACATATAGTTTGTCCTTTTTCATCCAGCAAGATATAAAACTGTATATTTCAACAGCTTTTAAAATTTCTAGCCAAAGGCAGATAGAGTTAATCTTGCAAACACATATCTTCTTCCATGTTTGCATTCTTTGATTGAAGTTCTCTCATTCTCACTGAACTTTATTGAAAGATGAAAAACATCACCATCGCACACATGATCAATTTTTTGAAGTTGCTCAAGTTCCATCTTCATGTTCCAGGCTCAGTGTTGCATGGAATTTGTGTCTCCAGAGGCAGTAGACGTCAGCTCTTACCTCCTGACATACACAGGACCTTGTGTTTCTCAGTTTCAGACAGATATGTTCACTGCCCCAAACTCTTATCTTGCTGAAGGAAACTGCATAGTTTAGAATCCATAGTATGTCACATTCTGCCTGTAAATACTGATGTCTATTTTATTTAGTTTTTTAAAGAGTCATGAGCCCTACTCAAAGTGACTTATGCAGAAAAGGTTTTAGGCTAAGTTCAGATACTCAGTGAAGTTTTCTCCATCTATTGCTTCATCTTTGTCTGGGATGACTTTGTTCTTTGGCACAGTTCCCCTTAGTCATGGCACAGCCTGGTTTGTAGTCACTCAGATTAGCAGCCCCAACCAAAGAAAAGAAAAGAAAAGAAAAAAGAAAACCAAACTAAACCAAACGAAAATGTTCTCTTTCTTGTAGTAGCCTTCCTGAAAGTATTAGTTGTCTGGTTCTGCCCTGACAATTAACCATGAATTTCCAGATGGTTTAATGCAATAGAAGTTTATTCTCCCATGGTTTTGGAGGCTGGAAATCCCAAGTTAAGATGTTTTCAGGGTTATGCACACCTAGAAGGCTCTAGAGTTGACTGCTCCTTGGCTGCTCCAGCTACCTGTGGCTCCTGGTGCTCAGCGATTTGTGGAAGCAACACTCCACTCTCTACCCATTCATCAAATGGGCATTGCTCTGTGCTGTGTCGGTACTTTCTATTTTTTTAAAATTTTGTCATTACAAAATTTGTTCAGTCGTTGGGTGAGGGTCCACTGTAGTCTGGAAGTCTTCATTTTGATTTGATAATATGCAAAAATTTTATTTGCAGATCAAGTTTAGGTGTTGCATTTGCAAAAATAACTAATATTCTTTAGTTCTGTCAGCTGTTTAGAGAAATCTTCTATGTATAATCTGAGGTGACTGCTTCCCAATGTTTTCTATGTAGTGCCTCTTTAGTTTCTTTCTGTGCACTTACCATAACATGTGTTTATATGCCTGCTTCATTATACTTCATAAGAAGGAAATGTCTCTGAGATGACAGAGCCTTATCTATTGTATTGACTGTTTTATTCTTAGCATCTAGAGTTATTCTTGACACACAGTAGGATTTCATTAAAAAGTTTTGAAAAATAAATAAATGGATGAATTAATGAAATAACTTACTACAAAGAATGGACCTTTTCTATCTAATTGTGCAACATTTTTATTTTGCTGTAATAAGTGACAGTGTTTTCAATGCTTTTATGTTGGTAGAAAATAGTGAAGCCTTTGTTCATTGGATGATATCTTGGGGAAAAGAAAAACTATGTAGTATTCTAAACTTGCCTCTCAGAAGCTTATAATTTAAGGTAGGAGAAACAGTTGAAAAAAGGAGAGAAAACAATAATCATTCTTAGGATTTTTGTCCCATTAATTAACAGCTTCTATGGACTCAAACACTGTAAAGTTTAAATTTATGTACAGTTGGCACTTTTGCAAAGTTTGCACTCAGCAGCAACAAGCGAGGTTTTCTCAGAGGGCATGGCATGTGATAAATAATAAATTTTCGTTGAATACGAGAACGAATGGTTTCTAAATGCCTACAATGAAAATTACAGGCAGAGAAACCAAATCATTATCTTTAATGAACAGGACAGTATTTTCAGCATTTAATCTGATGGGAACCATTAATACCTGCAGTGTTCATGATGTGTTGTTCCATCAGAATTCCCTGTTATACTCACACCTCTGTGGCAAGGTTTGTCTGCTTGTTTGAATATATGCAACAAAGAGTGCCGAAGCGACCACAGACTACTGTGGGCTCCTCTTTTTAATTGGGGGACATTTTTAAACTCCTTTCAAAAGGGATTAATAGTTCTTTTCTTTATTTTTTTGGTTAATTAAATTCTTCATTTTGATGAGACAGAAAAGGTTTATAGTAGTATACTGAGGAACATATGATGTGTGAGAAATGCAAGTTCTGTGTAATCTATAGGCAAGATTGTGGTTGGGCAATGGGGCATTATGTATGCTTGCCCTCTGCTAGATGAGGAGAGTGAAAAATGACTTTTTTGACATACTACTATACATGTCTCTTGACAGTTTGAGCCATGGTGTTGGCAGTTTTCTTGGCAAGAAGCCTGAAGCCATATTACTAATTTATCAGCATTGCCATGCATATCTGCCTTTGTTATCTGTAATTCTCTTGCTCTCATTCTCTTGGATCCTGATATTTATTCCTTATATTAGGAGTTAACAAGATTTCTCTTTTTTAATGCACCTGTGTCTAGATGAATAATTTTAGTCATCACTGTCCAGGAACCCTTTGAAAATTCCTTTGTTGATAGTCACACAGCTGCATCCTGATCATGAGACCACACTGGAGGTCCTTAGTAACATGCTCCTATTGTCTGCCCTGGGAAGCTCCCCTCCTTGAATGTGTGTTGCTTGCAAGTAATTTCTTCTTGTGTTTCTGACGTGATGCCCAGTAGTCAAACTGGCGCTTTATCTTTCTGGTGATTAAGGAGGAGGAGTGATTAGTTTTTCCCTCCTTCACTCTTTTCCATTTGCTCAAGTCTATGAGCTGAGCTGAGAGGCGTTATCCTGACACGAGTCACAGGCACTGTCAATTAGGTTAACAGACAAGCAGGCAGGGCCCTGGTATTGAACTGTGTCATTTTGCCAATGCTCATATATACAGAAGGAAAGCTGGGGAAGTAGGAGCTCTCTGACGCATGGCATGTTCTTTTTGAAGAGTGCACTGTGATTTTGAACAGAGGAAGGACGGAATTAGGACAAAACAAAGGAAGGAAAAATTTGTTATTTCTTTCCACAAGCCAACTTCCTGGTTCCTGTTGCCAAGGATGTAACTTTAACATATAAGACAAATGCAATTTTAAGGATACATTTCAAATTTAATTTGGAAATAATAGCGTATCTTTGGGGTAAAATTCCTTATTTTGGTGTAAAAATCTGAACATGAGAAATTGTATTATCTCCTGATTCAAGAGGTTTCACTACTTGTGTGGAGATTAACACAACGACACACAGGTACGCAGGAGTAACTGCAGGAGTCTTACGTATTTGTGACTGAAACAAAGTGTAACCAGAAGAGTACTCCAAGCTGGATAACATTAGGTTTTACTGAATTGTATCATTTAAAGATAATATGCCTACTGAATATAAATTACTGAGTTACAATAAGGAGTGTAGTATGATTTTCAACAAAATATTTTATAAAAATCATCTGCAAGAAGCACATTAAACATAAGTTGTACCCCCAAGTTATCATGTGATAATGGCTGTGGTAGGATGCAGCCTAAAACATAGGCCCATGGCCTATTATTACATCTGCAAATGAACTGGAGGCACAGATCATTAAATTAAAAAACAAAACAACAACAAACAAACAAACAAAAATAACAAAAGAAGCTAAAGTGCAGAACGGTCTCTTCCTGGTTTTATCACCCTAAAAAATATCACACCCTTCAACACCCTCTATCCAGAAAATATCTACAAGGGCCGTATTCTAGGTGTTCTGAAACAGATCTTCTTAATGCAGGAGTTTGCCTGTCAGCATGAAGGCTTTTTGGCATGAGTATTTCTAACTTCCAAACAACAATTTCCTTTGAGAACAAAAGAATGAATATATGTGCAAGCTATCCACTACTCATTTGACAGCTCCTGGGAAGGCAGCCACTGGAAGCCCCCAAGCTTGTTCTCAAGAATAAGCTTGAGTCTAAGGCACTATGGAGTTTCCAGTTCCTACTGTAAATGGGGAAGTGTTGGATTTTAATTTTTACATATACCCATTACTAGAGAAAAACACAGAAAATGTAAGCAAAATGTATTAAGGAAGACAGAGGTTACTTATTTTAATAATGTATTTAGGACATATAATGGTTAACATCAGTTTAAGCAATGTTAAGCACATGAATCACTACTTTTTTTTTCACTGAAGTACTCATCAGAGTATAAAAACTGGTAAAACATACTATATAAATGGAATGTGACAGAGTTACATTCCATTAATGGAAAAAGAAAACCCAGTACAGGCAGCAAGAGAGAGAAAGAGAATTGAAATGATGCATTATTTATTTCCCCTTTGCAGAGAAAAGTGAGGGAAAATCATACCTATTTTGCATTCACACAGTAATATTCTCTGCTTACATTAGTCCATAGTCCTAAATATTTATGCTTTTAAAATTAATCTATTTTGCTAAAATTGAATTTTAAAAAACAATTTATTCTTTGGTTATATTTATTTGTTCAGAATACAAGAGAAAACTCTCACTGAGGTTTTTCTGTTAGACATTTCCAGTTCCAAGGAGCCATACAGTTCCCTACTTGAAAATTTAGCAGGTTTTTTAGAGGGTCCTTGCATTTTCACATGTTCTTATAGTATCCAAGCAGTTGATGGTACAAAAGCACTGTGCACAGCTCCTATTTGTGGGACAATCTTGCACCTTTGGATTAATGGTATGTCTGAAAAAAATTCATCAGTCAAACATTCAGAAAGCTATGAAACTGAAAACAAGCTATGGTATTTGTGCGGTCAGGTTTTCAAGATTAAGTTAGCAACTGCATGAATCTTTTGTATTTGTGACTGAAACAAAGTGTGACCTGAAGAGTACTCCAAGCTGAAACAACCACCATGTGACCATGGGCACACCCTGCAACTGCAAAAGGACGATGCTGCCTGTTGTCTTTTCCTCCAACCCCATACAACTTTACAGAATCAGAATCTGTTAAAAGCCCCTTTACCTCCCATTCTTTGTCTAGGTCCTTCTCTATTTTTCTCTTCCCCTTTGCAGCATAACTCATCCCACAGAATATCTGTATTCCTAGCAACCAGTTCTCTTTATCTGCTCCCATTGTACTTCAGTTCTCTTAGCATCACTGACATGGCACAAGAGCACCAGTGATATCTGTGGTCTCCAAAACTGTGTTTTTTTCCATAAAATAAAATTTTTGTATATTAATTGTGGATAACATGATGTATTAACATATTATTCATAGTGAAACAATTACTACCGTAAAAAGTTACATACCCATCTCCATCTCCTCACATTGTTACCTTATTTTATTTGTGGTGAGGATACCTGAAATCTACTCTCAACAAATTTTCAGTACATGGTAGCATGAATTATAGTCACCACGCTGAACATTAGACTTCTACACTTACTTATTCTACACAACTGTTAACTTTTGTATCCTTTAACCAGCATCCCTCAATTTTCCCCATTTCTCAACCCCTAGTAACCACTGTCATGCTCTACATGCATTTAGTTTTTTATGATTCCACATGTAAATGAAATTATGTAGGATTTTTCTTTATGTGTGTGATTTATTTCATTTAGCATAATGTCTTCCAGGTTGGTTCTGTATTGTTGTACATAACAGAATCTCCTTGTACAGGCTGAACAATATTCCATTATGTAGGTATGTACACTGTATTGGGTATGCTATGTCCCCCCAAGTCCTCACATACCTTTGATGGGGCTAAGTCTGGCACTTGCTTGTGTTCGGTTTGTTGACTAGTGCTGGGATTGGCAATGTGAGTACTGTACCCGCCCAGGGGTGGAGCTGACATACAATGTAAATGAGGCAGGTCTTCCTCTTGCACTTCCAGAGCTTCCTCTCTCTCTTGCCAGTGTACCTTGCTGCTTGTGGCCGCCATGAATGGCAGCCCTACCATGCCATGTTGCCTTGGAGCCAGCTAAATAAGGACTAAAACTCCAGAGAAACTGTAAGAATAAACCTTTCTTTCCCTAATTTTGGGTGTCAGGTATTTTGTCTCAGCAACAAGCAAAAAGTAACTAAGACAGAATTTGGTACCAGAGGAGTGGGGCCATTGCTGTGACTATTCCTGATCATGTGGTTCAAGAGCCTTTGGAAATGGCTTGTAGGAAAATTTGGAAAGGTTCAGAGATGTTGCCTACATGCATAGAGCTGGAACAGCTTAGGTTGTTCTGTATGGGAGATTCTGGTCAGAGCCCAGGAGACCAGAAGGCTGATAGGAAGACTGCTGGTAAAGACCAGGCTCGGGAGGTTTCTGCTGGGAAGCAGGACCTCATTGGATGTTGGACTCCACACAATGTGTGTTACAGGTTGGCAGAAAGTTTGTCTGCATTCTGCCTGTGCCCAGAGGCTGCCTGAGACTGAGATTAAGGGTGATGGATTTATTAATCTTGCAGAAAAACTCTCCAGGCAACCAAATATTGAAATGGTGGCCTGGTTTTTGTTGGGGGCTCTTAGCCAGATTTATGTTGTAGATAAAGAGCAAGGAGCCTGGCATGGTGATTTAAAACCTTGAGTTTGGCCAGGAAGCTGTGGACTTTAAAGATGGAGCTGAGACCTTGATTGCTGAGAAGGAACAAAAGAATAAAAAAGATGGCCTGGGGGCATCCCGGGAAGCAGTAGGCCTCCAACCTTTATAGCCTCAGGCCTTCAAAAGTGAAAGCGTTTGTTGGAGGAAAAAGCCACAGAGTGCCCTGTCCCAGAGTGGTGACAAAAAGCCACAGAGTGCCTTGTCCCACAGTGGTGACAGAGGCCATGCCATGTCCCAAAATGGAGGCGGCCACACCAGATTCCAGAAAGGCGGCATCATAGAGAAGCTGTTCCTCACAATCAGGTTCAGAGAGCTCAGTGATCCAGGTAGTCGACCCCTACAGCCAAGAGAGAGGAAAGCCTGGCTACTGCTCCAGCCTGCAGCGGACCTTGGCAGCATCCACGTGGCACTGGTTTTAAGTACAAGAAAAGGCTAAGGCAGCTTCCGCCTCACCTGCAGAGAGCAATGTGTAAAGATGTAAGGATGAAGCCAAGGAACATGGATCATCCAAGGAAAGCTATGGAAATTAAGACCCTTGAAAGTGCCATGGGGGTGGAAACTCTCAAACCTTTTGCACCTTGCAACCAGATTGCTTCAGATGCTGAGCAGAGAACTCCAGGACTTAATGTTTGCCCTGCTGGATTTTGGACTTGCTTTGGTTTCAATGCTTTGTATTCCCCTGTTTGTAACTTTTGGAATGGTAATGTTTATCTTGTGTCTTTATGTGCTGGAAGTGCTTTATCTCATTTTCATTTGTACAGGGGGTTACAGTTAAGAATTTGCTATAGATCTCGGAGGAGATTTGGAACTTGGACTTTTCAGCAATGCTGAAACTGAAACTGTTAGGAGTTTGGCAATTTTTGGAGATGGACTGAATGTCTTTTGTATTAAGAATGTACATGAGTCCTTGGGGGTCCAGGGGTGTAATGTATTGGGTATGCTATGTCCTCCCAAGTCCTCACATACTTTTGATGGAGCTAAGTCTGGCACTTGCTTGTGTTCGGTTTGTTATCTAGCACCGGAATTGGCAATGTGAGTACTGTACCTGTCCAGGGGTGGAGCCGACATACAGCGTAAATGAGACGAGTCTTCCTCTTGCACTTCCGGAGCTTCCTCTCTCTTACCAGTGCACCTTGCTGCTTGCAGCCACCATGAGTGGCAGTCCTGCCACGCCACGCTGCCTTGGAGCCAGCTAAGTAAGGACTAAAACTCCCGAGAAACTGTAAGAATAAACCTTTCCTTCCCTAATTTTGGGTGTCAGGTATTTTGTCTCAGCAACGAGTGAGAAGTAACTAAGACATACACCCATGCTCATGCTTCATTCTTTCACTCTTCTGTGGACACACACTTATGCTGTTTCTATAACTTGGTTATTTTGAACAATGCTACAGTGATTGTGGGAGCCCAGATATCTTTTTGGGGTATTGATGGTACTTGTTTTTGGTGTACCTGCAAAAGTAGATTCCTAGGTCATTTTTTTGAAGAACCACCATAATTTTTTTCAGAATGATTATGCTAAACTATAATGATTATGCTAAAACTATAGTAGAGTAATGTTTCTCCATACCCTTGCTAACACTTGTAATCCCTTGTCTTTGTGTATTTGTCATCTTAACCATTCTAGTAGTTGTGATATCTTCTTAAAGTTTTAATCTGCATTTTACTGAAGATTGGCACTTTTCCAGAGCAGCTTTTCAGATAGCTGTTGACAATTTTATGCTGCCTTTAGGAAAAAAAAAATTAGGATCTGTGTTCGTTTTACAATTGCATTCTTTTGACATTAAACAGGAGTTTCTAATATATTTTGGCTGTGAACTCATCAATATATGGCTTGCAAATATTTGCTCTCATTCTGTGGGTTGCCTTTTCATTTTCTCAGCTGTTTCTTTTGATTGTAGAAGACTTTTAGTTTTATATAGTCCCACTTACCTATTTTTGCTTGCCTGTTGTTGCTTGAGCTTTTGGGGTCATATCCAAAACATCATCTCCAAAGCTAATGTCAAGAAACTTTCCCATGATTTCTCCTACAAGTTTTAATGTTTGGGCCTTGTTTTTAAGTCTTTAATTAATTTTGTGTTGATTTTTGTGTATGATGTAAGAATCTAGTTTCATTTTTTGGCATGTCTACATCCAGTTTCCCCAGAACTATTTAATGAATAGACTACGATTTATTCACTGTGCATTGTTGGTGTAATTGTTGGATTTTTGTTGATTGTCAATGTTTGAGTTCATTTCTTGACTCTCTTGTTCCATTGTATTTCTGTTTTTATGCCAACAGCACACTATTCTTTATTATTATAGCTTTGTAATACAATTTTAAATCACAAAGTGTAACATTTCTAGTTTTGTTCTTTGTTTCCTCAAGTTTCCTATAGCAATTTGGAGTCTTTTGTAATTCTGTACAAATTCTGTAATGATTTTGTCTTTTTTTGTAGAAATGCCGCTGGGATTTTGCTAAGGATTGTGTTGAATCTGTGTATGATTTGGGATGATATGGGGATTTTAGCAACATTTATTTTCTAATCCATCAACACAGGATAGTTTTTAACTTCGTGCCTAATTTCTTTCATCAATGTTTGATAGCTCATGGTATGCTGATCTTTTATCTTTGTTAAATTTAGTCATAAGCATCTTACTCTGTTTGATGATATTGTTAATGGAGTTACCTTCTTGATTTTCTTTCCAGACATATTATTGTTAATATGTGCATCTGATTATTGCATCTTGATAGTGTATGCTGGAAACTTTCTGAATTAATTAGCATGGGTATTCCTGCTTTGTTTTGGATACTACTTACATGGAGTGACTTTATCCATCCTTTCATTTTTTGTTTTAATGTGTATCTTGAATCTAAAATTAGTTTCTTATACTTAGCATATCATAGTATACTATACTTTTATTTGTTTAACTGTTTTGTGTGTGGTTATTGAGAAATGATTTAGTATTGCCATCTTGCTAACTTTTTTTTGTTTGTCATATGATTCTTTGGTCCCTTTTTTTGCTTGCTTTTTTCTTATGTTTCATGATGGTTTTTGTTTTGATAAGGTTTGGTGCTTTGCTTTTTCTTGGTGTATCTTCTGTAGGTAATTTCTTCTTGGTTACAAAAGTACCTATATAAAATATATTACAGTTAAAATACTCGGTTTTATATTGATTACAAGTTAACCTCTGCATACAAGAATTTTCCACTTTTAACTCTCCTATTCCCATGTTATAATTTGTTGAATTTGCGTCTATTTATATTATACACTCAATGACATGTTTCAGTTCTCATATCATATAAATTATGTAGTAGAATTTGAAGCAACATACACTACTGTTAAAATAATGCAACATCCTGATTTTGCCTGTGTACCTTTAGAACCCAATTTCATGCTTTCTTATGCACTTATATTCTTATTTAATATGCTTTCATCTCAACTTGAACAGCTCCCTTTTGAATTTTTTACAAGCTGAGTCTAATGATGATAAGCTCCCTCAGCTTTTGTTTGTCTGAGGATGTCCTTATCTCCTTTTCATTTTTCAAGGACAAATTTGCTAAAAGCAATACTCTTGAATGATACTGATTTTCTTTTTCTTTTGACATTTTGAATATATCATCTTATTACCTTATGTGGTGCTGAAAAATCCACGCATAGTCTTACTAAGTTATTGTCATTCTTTTTCATTTTTCAGGCTATGTAATTTTAAATGAACTGTTTTTAAATTTGCACATTTTTACATTTAATCTAAACTGTTATTGAACCTTTCTACTGAACTTTTGTTTCAGTCATTATATTCTTCAGCTCTATGATTTTTTACTTGGTAGGTTTTATATTGTGTATTAAAATTTTCAGTTTGTTCATGCATTGCTTTTTAAACTTGATGGACCTCTTAATAACTGTTATTTTGAATTCTCCACCACATAAATTACTTATCTTATTTTGTAAGGATTGCTTTCTGGAAATTCATCCTCTTTTGTTTGTTTAGAATATGTTTTATTTCTTATTCTTTAATTTTTGACTCTGTATGTTGGTTTATTACATTAGATGAGCTAGTTTCCTTATTATACTGGCTGCGTTTAGGAGTTAAATTTCACCAGTCAACCAAGAAAGAGATTTTCAGTTTCTTTTCAAACCTTTGTGATTGTTCAAACCATTGTCTTTGTTTTAGTGATTACTAAGAGATTAGGTTACGTCAGATTTTTTCAGTGACTAGAGACAGTGAGATAAAAGCCTTGAAAATCTTCTGAAGAAGTTTGGGTATGAGATTTGAAATTCAGCTTTGTCTCACTTCAAGGAGAAGCTGGGAACTGGGATATATCTCAAACATGACTCTGCACAAAACTGGAGAAATTATCTGTGGCAAATGACTGAACTCTTGTTCCGATTGCACACTCTTTAAACTCACTGTGTTGCTGTTTTTCATTCCCAGAGGTCTAGTGTGTGTTGCATACCATTAGCTCTCAAGACAGGTCAGTTAATTGAAGACTTGGTTTGGTCACAGGAGCAATCCAGCTGGAAGAGATGTGGGGAGTGCCTACATGCTTCTTGAGGATTCCATATGATTATGAACTGCTTGCTCCATCTGCACCAAAAGAGACAGTAATTAAAAGCCTTGCCCAAAGGCATCCACTGGAGAGTTGACTTTTCTGATGTATAGTCAACCATATTTTAGACAAAAATGAGGAGTTAGATTTTTCTACTTGCTAGTTCTGTGCTGCACTGTCAAGGGGCTGCTGCTAGAAATATTGTGCACACACTTAAGTCTGTCTCTTTTTTTCTCTATGATCTATGAGCTCATAATTGCTAAGTTGAGGGACTGCATGTGTGGATAATCCTCTTACATAAAGAAGTTGGAGCCTTGGCTTTGTTGGTGGCAAAGCTAGGTAAAGGCATGGAAAATGACTACTTTTCCCAGAAGGCCCCTGTACAATTCCAATCAGTGGTACCTCATTTAATAAGCTTAATTTATTCCATGATTCTGGAAAAGATCGTCACATTTTTGTCCATGTGGGGAAGATGGCCACAGTTGTGTTTGTCACTCAATGCAGAATTCACTAGCAAAAATTGTTTGCAAACAAAAGCATTCATGAGCTGAGGTACTACTGTACCCACCTCTTGAGATCTAAAATTGAGTTGACCACTCCTTTATTAAATATTTTTTCAGCATTTGTAAACAAGTTTCCTGGTTTTTATTTTTGACTTTACTGAATGCTTCTTGTCAATATTATTTTTGGGATTATTCTTTTATCTACCTACTCTGGCTTCCTAGGTGATTTAATTCAACTATATGTCTTTATTTATCTTACGTAAGTACATCTACTATTTTGACAACTGACTTCAAAGCATTGGAGATAGTTTTGCTTCAATTTTTAAATTTGTCATCATGGCTACCATTAAATAATCTGTCCCTCATTATGCATAGTTTGTTCTTTTACCTCATCATGTATTCCTTCATGCACAAATATTCTATTATTTGTTTCTTGGGCCTATTGTTCATGGAAATTGAGTTATTTGTGATTTGGGAATATTATATATAAGGATAATTCTACAAATACTCTTGACCACGTCTTTTATTGCATATAAAATTTTTATTGATTATGTCCTTAAGAACAGAATCGCTGTCATAGAATATAAGTGTTATGATTTATGTGTAGAAATTCCCCCAAAGCCTAATGTGGTCATAGGTGGGGCTTTTTCAGAGGTGGTTGACTCTAGAATGTGTGATGCTGGGATTAAGGTTGTGTGATTACCAAATCAGTCCCATTGATTGGTTTGGCATCGCCCTAATCCTGATAGTGTAGATAGAGTATAAAAGGGATAGAAAGAAGCTGTTAAGGTTTCTCGTTGCTCTCACCTGCTTACTTGTTGAAGACTATTTCTCCTCTTCAATCCCCTTTGCCATGCCACCTTGCCTTGGAGTCAGCCAACTATGAGCTAAAACCTCTATGAACAGCATGTTCAATAAATGTTTCCTACTTTAAGTTTGGGTGTCAGATATTTTGGTTAAGCTGTGAGAAAAGTAGCTAAAATAATAAGTATAAGTGGTTTTAGTAGGTATACCAAATACCTAAAGTATTTCTATCATGTTACAACCCTATAATCCAAACAAGAGAATTCCATTTACTCCCAAATTTTGCCAACACTTGTTAATGGCAGCATTTTAAAAATTTTACCCACATTGGATATATAGTGGTATCTCTTGGTCTTAATTGTTTCTTTTTCTCAAGACTAATAATGTTGAAAAGTAATTTCATATGTTATCTCCATTTTGATATCTGCTTTTGCGAAGTGGTTTTTCAAGCCTTTGTTTATATTTATTTTGAATATGTTCATTAGTAATTTAATGGTTACTTTTAAAAATTTTAAAACACTTTTTTATTTTATGTATTTCAAATATTTTTTCCCAGTCTGTGGTACACTTATCTTCTACTTTCTTATTAGTGTCTTCCAATAAATAAAAATTCTGGATTTAAATAATATCTAATATATTGTTTATTTCTTTTATGATATACTTTTTATCTTGATTAAAGCATGTTGAATACTTCAAGACTGTGAAATATTATGCTGTATTTTACCTTAGAATCTGTTAGAAATATTTCTATGATTCATGTTGTTTGAGGGTATGTATGGTAGGAGTTAAGGTTTATTATTTTTTATATGAACACACAATATGTAGAGCATTCTTTATTATGTATGTAATCCTCTCCCTCAATGAATTTCAATAGGGAATGTTTAAAATCATATTATTGCATATATGTGAGTCTTCTTCTGACTTTTTTATTCTATTCCATTTGTCTTTTGGTCCATACTTGAGCCAATTCATTCTGTTTTAATTACTATAGGTATCTATGAAGTATTAATATTAGACAACTTATATCCTCCAGCTTTTATTTTCTTCTTTGATCTTTCCATGGTCATTCTAGTTCTCTCCCTTTCCATACAGATTATAGAGGTAGCATGTAAATTTCCTTAAAGATAAGCAAAAAATCGGTAACAGTAACAAAACTTATTGTGACTTTGGCATGAATTGCATAGAATAAACAAAGTGAATTGTTTTACAGTGCCAAACAACTGACATCTTAACTTTTTTGAGTCTTCTGATCTACAAACATGGTAACTTACCACTGTTCATTAAGATCTTGAATTAATGTACTAATGTTTTATATTTTCCAGTGTAGAGGTCTTGAAAATCTTTCTTTTATTTACTTTTAGGAATTTGATAGTTTTGTACTGTTGTAAAGAGTATTGACCTTAAAATTTTATTTCTACTTGGGTATTATTAATAAACAAAACTCAATTGATTTCTGCATATTAACCTCATGTTCTGAAAGCTTGCAATATGGAATTATTAGATGTAAATAGGTTTTGTTTAGTGTTCTTAATATTTTCTCTAAAGATCAAAATAACACCTGCGAATAAAAGCATACTTATCTCTTTCTTTCCAATCTAGTATCTTTGTTCTGCCTTATTGCATTAGCTAGGTTCTCCACTGTTGAATAGAAATGATGAGAACAGATTGCTTTGTTCCTGATATTAAGGAGAAAGCATTCAGTCTTTCAAGATTAAATAAAATCTTACCTGCAGGTTTTTTATAGATGCCCTTTACAAACTACAGCAAAAAGCTTAATTTCATTTTATGCATATATTTCTTAGTGTGTGTATATTTGTCTTTAATGAGTGTCAAGTGATTTTTTTATCTTTGCTCTGATCATACTGTTCCTTTTTGTGTTAATATACTGAATTAGATAAGTTTTTAAGTACTAAACCAACTTTCCTGGTTTGAATTCTACTTGCTCATTGTATTAAGTTTCTTTAGCTAAGAAGAACCAATAGGATATAGATAGGAAAAGAGAGAGAGATCCATAATATGTGCATGTGCACACACAGACACACACACAAACACACATTTCATATAGAATTGACTCACATAGTTACATAAGATGAGAAACCCTAAAGTTTTTCAAAAACTGGCTGTATAATTCTGAGAACTGAAGAACTAGTGATATAAAAGGCCAGGAGAATGCTGATGCTTCACCTCAAGCAGTCATGTTGAATGAAAGAGAATTCAGTCTTACTACACTCCTTTCCTCAATTCAAGCCTTCCCCAGGATGGATGTTGCTCAGCCACACAGGGGCTGCAATTTCCTTCAGGTAGTGCATATATTCAAATGCTAATCTCTTGTGGAAACACCTTCAGACTCACCCAGAATTTTTAACCAGGTAGCTGCACGGTGCTTAGCCTAGTAAAGATGAGATCTAAAATTAACCATCACAGACATTAAATATTATAGTTTTAGAAAATATTGGGTTATATTTTTAAAATATTGTTAGAGGTTTTTGCATGTGTGTTCATAAGAAATACTGGTCTGCCATTCCTTGTTGTAACATCTATTATATTGTTTTTGTGTTAGAATAATGTTGGCCTTTGATTTTCTGAAGCTTTTTGCATAGAAATAGTATTTCTTCTTTAAAAATTCGGTAAAATTTGCCAGTAAAGCTTAGAGATTTTTTTGAAGGTGATTTTAAACTAGGACCTCAACATGTCAATATATTACTGATTTATTCCTGACTGAACTTTGACAGTTTCTACCTTGTTAAAGAAACTTGTCCATTCTACAAGCTGCAAATTTATTTATATAAAATCTTTACAATGTTCTCCCACTATCTTCTTAAAGTCTGAAGAATCTGATATCCTGTCTTTTATTTTGATACCATAACCTTCTCTTCTCAGTAGTTGTGCAGATTCAGTTACCTGTGGTTAACTGTAGTCCAAAAATTATTAGCATTTTTCTTGAATTAGTCAAAAGAAATACATTGCTTTTGCTTTATTATGTTGCTGTATCCAAAACTATTAGCATTTTTCTTGATTTAGTCAAAAGAAATACACTGCTTTTGCTTTATAATATTGTTATATTCTACTTCATTATTATATATGTAATAATGATTCATTAAACTAAATGCTAATTTATTAATAATATTCTATTTTAT